>PVJC01018440.1:0-31335 GCA_004026665.1 Murina feae | reverse complement strand
AGCTCACTGACCACCAGGGGGCAGCTACTGCGTTGAGTGTCTGCCCCCTGTGGTCAGTCCACATCATAGTGACCAGTTGTTCCACCATTCAGTTAATTTGCATATTAGCCTTTTATTATATAGGGGGACTCAAGTCAGAAAAAATCCTAGCACCAAATTATTATAGGTTGTTCCTTTCCTTAAGGAACTATTCCACAAAAACCAACCAAACAAATAAATAAGCAAAAGCCAATATTTCTTCAGTACTGGTAAGAATAAGTAATGGAATAAAGATTATCATTTGAAAAGATGGGCAGGAGAAACCAAGATGGTGGCATAGGTGAACACCGGAATTGCTGCTGGGCACAACCATTTCAAAACCACAACAAAAAGAAAAAACGGACACCACCCAGACCCACAGGAAGGCTGGCTGAGTGAAAATTCTACAACTAGAAAGAGACTGAAACGCAGAGGAGGTGCGGAAATAAAGTGCAGAGGTACGGAGGCACACGCGAAGGGGCTCGCGGAAAGGGCTAGCAGCATTTTGTACCGGAGGGAGGCACAAGCTCCCAATGGCTCTGAACTCCAGTTCCAGGCGAGTTTCTGGGGACTTAGAATCATAGGGGGAGGAGCTGGACTGTCTGGCACCGTCTAGCACTGTCTGGCACTGGGAGGAACTCCAGAGCAGTTAGAGACCTGGTGCCTCTTAGGGCAGGGTTGAGAATCGGCTATAGCTGGTTGCTCCGCACTGTAGATTCCCTGAAACCCCGCCCCACCCAAGCTGCTCGCAGAGGCTTTTGCATATAAAAGACTGGGAAGCCCCAGGCAGAAGCAAAAATAGCACCTTCTTGGAGTTCCAAGAGACTGTGTACCCAGTGGTCAGAGTGGGACCATGCAGTCTACAACTCCTCAGACTCATAAGGGACGCAATCAGGGGGCAGACTTAGTGGGCACCAAAGCCCCACTGAAGCAAGTCTTGCCCCATAAGGGTGTCTCCAGCATAGAAGTTCTCCCACCAAAGACACAGCTGATTAAAGTCACTCTGTCAACGCAGGGAAGCAGCCAAAATGTGGAGACAAAGAAACAGATCACAAATGACAGAAATGGAGGAAAGCAAACGACTGGATATAGAGTTCAAAACCACGGTTAAAAGGCTTTTCAAGAATATTCTAGAGACTGCTGATAAATTTAGTGAGACCCTCAAGGATATGAAAAAGGACCAGCTAGAAATTAAGCATACACTGACTGAAATAAAGAATAATATACAGAGATCCAACAGCAGACTACAGGATCGCAAGAATCAAGTCAAAGATATGAAATATGAAGAAGCAAAAACCACTCAGCCGGAAAAGCAAAAAGAAAAAAGAATCCAAAAATATGAAGACAGTGTAAGGAGCCTCTGGAACAACTTCAAGCATATCAATATCAGAATTATAGGGGAGCCAGAAGAAAAGAGAAAGCAAGATATAGAAAACCTATTTGAAGAAATAATGACAGAAAACTTCTCCTACCTGGTGAAAGAAATAGACTTACAAGTCCAGGAAGTGCAGAGAACTCCAAACAAAAGGAATCCAAGGAGGACCACACGAAGACACATCATAATTAAAATGCCAAGAGCAAAAGACAAGGAGAGAATCTTAAAAGCAGCAAGAGAAAAGCAGTCAGTTACATACAAGGGAGCACCCATACGACTGTCAGCTGATTTCTCAACAGAAACTTTGCAGGCCAGAAGGGAGTGGCAAGAAATATTCAAAGTATGAATAGCAAGAACCTACAACCAAGATTACTTTACCCAGCAAAGGTATCATTCAGAATTGAAGGTCAGACAAAGAGCTTCACAGACAAGAAAAAGCTAAAGGAGTTCATCACCACCCAACCAGTATTATATGAAATGCTGAAAGGTATCCTTTTAGAAGAGGAAGAAAAAGAAAAAGATAAAAATTATGAACAACAAATACACATCTATCAACAAGTGAATCTAAAAATCAATTGAATAAAAAAATCTGAACAGAATAAAATGGTGAATAGAATAGAATCAGGGGCATAGAAAGGAAGTGGAATGACAATTCACAGGGGGAGAGGGGTGTTGGGGTGTGGGAAAAGACTGGACAAAAATCATACACCTATGGATAAGGACAGTGGGGGCGGGGGATAAGGGCAGAGGGTGGGGTGGGAACTTGGAGGAGGGGAGCTATGGGGGGAAAAAAGAGAAATAACTGTAATAATATGAACAATAAAGATTTTTAAAAATGAGAAAAAAAATAAAAGATGGGCAAAAAAAAAAAAAAAAGATTATCATTTATGTCCAACCAGTGTGGCTCAGTGGTTGAGCATCAACCTATGAACCAGGGGATCACAGTTTGATTCCTCATCAGGGCCCATACCTCGGTTGGGGGCTTGATCCTTACTGTGGGGTGTGCAGGAGGCAGTGCATCAATTATTCTCTCTCATCATTGATGTTTCTATCTCTCCCTTTCTCTCTGAAATCAATAAAAATAAAATTTAAAAAGATTGTCATTTATGATACCATTTCAGATTTTCAATATTCTTTTTATGTTTAAAAGAACATTGTTAAAATCTATTTTTTGTTTTTACTATTCAGCCTCATTTAGTCATTCATTTACTCTTTCAACAAATGTTTGTATATTACCTTCTATTTACCAGGTGCTATGGCAGGCATTAGGGACATAACAATGACATATAATTCTAATCATTCCCTTTATTCTGAATAATTCTATATTAAAACCAGATACAGAAAATACCTGCTCTACTTCATATTATGTTTCTTGTTTTCTACATTCTTAACATCATTTTATAACATTTTGTATACAATAGGGTCACAATGTTTGGTGGTTGTGTTAGTGGAAAATCAGGAAACCATTATAGTTTTCTATTCAATATCCAACTTGCCTTTTAATAGAAGATAAAAGAGGACCCTGTTTCTCATTTTAGGCTACATTCTCAGGACTTACAACAGACTTCATTTTTCCTGTGGTGCAAATTCAGTCATCACCTTGCCCTACCAATAATACTCTATAACATCTATTCTAGTGGGTGTAGGCTAACCAGTATAAAATTTATTTGTCTATTCTGTTCTTGGGGAAATTTCATGTAAAATATGGGTTCTTTTTAACTGAATCATTAATCCAGAGCTTAATTTCCTCTCTTTTATTCTCTCCACTAGCCCATTTCTTGCTTCCCATTTTAAAACTTCAAAGAGGCCTCTGATTGAGCCTACTTTCCCAAATCACTCACTATGATGTTAACTCAGAGGTCACAAAATCAAATGCCTACAGGGATCAACCTGGAAAGATAATTAAGTTCTGGGGGCTGGAGCAGGAAAATGAGGGAGAAGGGGAGACTGCGGCACACTGCAGAGCATAGTCCCACAGAGAGGAGGAGGATGTGGTACTCCGCTCGTCGCTGAGTGAATGAAAGGCTTGGTTAGCTGATCCTTTCATTTTCAAAAAAGTTGGAAATCTTGACCTTTATGTAAAATGCCCCGATCTGTAAATGTTGGGCCAAACAAAACGTGTCTGCCAAGGGCTGCCATTTGCAACCTCTGCTTTCATTGTTACTGAACTCAAAGAACAAAAAACACCATGGGTCTCTGAAATGTCCTTGAGGAACGTGAGGTGAAATCTGCGATCCAACCCCACTATATCAAGGGAAAGGGAAAGGGAAAGGTTCTTACCAGGAGTGTGATTTGATAGTGGTCTAATTAGTACATTTTCATTAATCTAATTAGTAAATTGTCATTCTGTTGTTTTTTAAAAAATGTAACAATTCACTTTTTTAATGTAAGAAAAGAGGGATGAAAATACATATTCAATTTAAAAATACATATTCAATTTTGCTTTTATTTATATATTAAAGGAACACTGGCACTAGAAAAAGGCATTAAAATTTAACAGAATAATTATCTATGCAAAACAGGGACAAGGTATGAGTATGAGAATAAGACTTCTCAATGTATACTTTTTATTTAGTTTTATTTTTTTGAACCAAGTGAGAGTATTACATATTCAAAAGTTAAAATTTAAAAATAAAAGTAAAAGGCATTAAAATGTCCATTTATGGTATCAGTGGATGAGTGCACACCACCATAGTGTGGCCTTTTCCTCTCCTGTCATGGCATGTGCTCATCCATTAATATCTGTGTGCCCCCAAAAGGGGGAATCACCTGGCAAAAATGTCACTTTGCCAATATTGTGAACTTTGTACACCAATCTGAGAAAAAAAAAAAATAGACAGCCCTATGCTGGCAGTGAATTGGCAGGTCATCAAACCTGCCAGCCTTGGGGTGTTGGCAGAGCTGTGGCTCAGATTCCCAGAGTTCCAGGTGGTGGCATTCATTGTTCTGGCCAGGGTACTTTTACTGTAGGGGTCGTATGTTTGCACAGCCAAAACCTGGCACTGTTGGCAACTTAGAGTGAATAAAACACAGGAGAGATATGCCATCGGCTCTACCCTGGCTATCTCAGCCTTCCCAGCACTGCTCATGTCTAAGGTCATCATACTGAGGAAGTTCCTGAACTTCTTTGGTGGTTGAAGATAAAGTTGAAGACCAAGGAGGCTGTTTTGCTTCTTAAGAAAGTTAAGGCTTGGAATGATATGAAAAAGCGCTATGCTTGGGGTGAGGGTCAGGGAGGAGGGGCCAGGTTAGAAAGGGTCAATGGGTAAAAAAAGGGACATATGTAATATTTTCAACAATATAGATAAAATAATAAAAATTCCAAACCTGTAAAACAAACAAAAAAACTCAATGCCTCTCAGCAAATGATAATAATAAAGGCAAAATTAGAAACTGTCATTATATCTAGTGTAGAGGATCTTGCATCATCTATACTGAGGACAATGATATCACCAAAGCCTTCAGAAACATCCCTGGAATTACCTGCTTAATGTAAGCAAACTGAACATTTTGAAACTTGCTCCTGGTGGGCATGTGGGCTGTTTCTGCGTTTGAACCGAAAATGCTTTCGGTAAGTAGCTGATCTGTATGGCGCCTGACGTAGAGCTGCCTCCCTCAAGAGTAACGACAACTTTGCCAAGCACAAGACGCTCAATACATACCTTAGCAACATTTTGAAAAGTCCAGAGATCCAAACAGCCCTCCAAGCACCACACAAGAAGATGCATTGCAGAGTCCTGAAGGAGAATCCACTGAAAACCCTGAGAAGCATGTTTCAGCTAAATCCATATGCAAAGACTATGAGTTAGAACACCATTCTTCACCAGGCCAAGAACCACAAGCTCCCAGTGGATGAAGCAGCAGCAGCGCTAGAAGCCAAATCAGATGAGAAGGGGGTTCCAGGCAAGAAGCCTGTGGTAGGGAGTAAGAAAGAGGGCTATTGTTAGGAAGCAGAAGAAGCCTTTGGTGGTTAAAAAAAAAAAAGGCTGCAGCTACCAGCAGCTGAGAAAAAACCCACAGAAACCACCACAAAAGAAAAGAAACCTGCAGCATAAAATGAAATTTGTTTATTCTGTAAAGGTTAGATCACTTTGAACAGCAAATTTTGAATAAAGAAATTATCAAAGATGCAATGATGGGGAAAAAAAGGTCAGTTTATTTGTATTGCAGAGAGTGTGAAGGTTGAATAGTAGATTAAAATGCATAAAATACATGTAAAAGAATAAAACTGTATAAGGGAAGTAGAATTACAAAAGTTTAAGAAGAAAGTTAGTAGTTACAAAATATTCATGGGGATGTAAAGTGCTGCATAGGGACTGTAGTCAGTAATATTGTAGTAACTATATATAGTGTGAGATGGGTGCTGGACGGTGATTACTTCGCAGGTTAAATAAATGTGCGATCACAAGGTTGTACATCTGAAACTAATATTGTACATTGCAATTGAAAAATGAAAAATATTATTTAAAGGTTTAAGAAGAAAAAGGAACATTGTTACATATTCAATAGCTAAAGAAATATTTGTTTTTCATTTACTCTGTAAATGGTATCAAATCGCCATGGCATTTATATTCCACACTTAAGATTTGAGAAACCATTTTATTTTTAAATGCCAATATTTACAACAGAACACTGGAAATGACTTCCTTTACAATTATTTAATTTTATGGAAAAAAAAGGATGTTGTTATAAAAATGAGGCAGGGATACAAGTATTTTCCAAAATTCTTTTAGTAGTGTGTAAACAAAATATTTGAAGACCACTGATCTTGATTTCATGTATTTGAAGCCAATGGAGTTACTCCTTTTTCTCTGGAAGGCTAAAGTTACATTACATATGGCGGCTAAGATGCCACAAATTAGTACCTCTGAACACAACCGTATGGATTAATTTGGGATTAGCTTTTACTTAAAAAAACAGAAACTTTTAAACTTCATAAGAATGGGTGCCAGGTAAATTTGGATGTTTGTATGGTAGGTCCAGTGTATGACATCAAGAATTCTCAGGGCCACTGTAACAAGAGGGAAAAGAAGGACCACAAGAGGTAGAATGTGTCCTACTGAACTTTGCCACAGACCAACGTGCTTGGAATCCTCCTTGGGACTCATACACTTGGTGGTTTTAAAACCAAAAGTGCAAGTCCACCCATATACACTGAGGTTCCCAGCCTGGACCCTGGGGTGCTGTTTGAGGCCCAGGTTTCTCCCTCAGGCTCTTGGGACATGTAATAATGAGGGAAACAACTCAAATTTGTAATGAAAAGGATCTAAATGAATTTTCCCCTTTTGAAGAAGAAAATTTTAACTACATTTCATCTTTGTTGACTCTAAATGGAAATTAAACAATCATTTCTTCTCATTTGGCTGAAACTTTGTGTTTTATCTGTTTATAGCCCTTACTGCAAGAAATCCCAGACACCCTTCCTCTCCCACCCACTGATCGACTCAGGGCTCTGCATTATCACCTATTTTGCTCGCTTTCCCACCACTACCCAATTTCTAAGACTCTTTCACTGTGTCCTCTGGAACCCTCAAGCCAGCATCAGCAAAGCCTTCTGTATCCTCCATTTCTCCTCTGGATATTTCCTTCATTTTTTGTTCTAAAGCAAACCTGGCTCATTCCCTGTGGCTATTGTCCCTGCAACCTTCTCAGGGCCCTCACACCACTGGACTTGGTGGTGAAAGATATCCTCCTTGCTCTTTATTGCTCCTTTCAAGCTATTCTTCCTTTTTTCTCTTTAATTACTTCTCTTGACCAATATTTGCTTTTCTAAAACTCATGTCCTCTGATGTTGTCACTCTTCATTGTGGTAGTCACCTACTTACTCATAGATTACTTTGCCTATTTCTCAACTTTAGCTTTTGACTACTGGGATCCTTTCCAGCACCTCTCCTGTCCTAAGTCTTGTTGTTTTCAATATGGAATGGGTAATC
Organism: Murina feae; assembly: GCA_004026665.1. Lineage (NCBI taxonomy): Eukaryota > Metazoa > Chordata > Mammalia > Chiroptera > Vespertilionidae > Murina > Murina feae. The sequence goes on along the minus strand of PVJC01018440.1, from coordinate 24,009 downwards.
CGCATGACACCTTCACCTTGATTCTCTTCCAGAACCATATTCCACCCTCCTCAGCCCTTTGACTGCCATTCCATTATCTCATTCCACTTTAGACTTCATCTTAATCTCATGCATCCCACTCTAATTACCATGTTGTTGTGGTAACTCTTGCAGAAGTGAGATGGACTACATCTAAAATTTGCTTTGGATGTCAACACTGATGATATTACACATGTACCAACAGAGTGTGAAAAGGCTTGTCACTCACATAAAGAAGTTTCCTGGGAAGAGTAGGGCAGACTCCAAGCTAGTATGAATATAGCTTGAGGGGACAGAGAAAGGAGGTGTGTTAGGGTTTTATGGTGTTTGGGATAGGGGTAGGACCAGGGTGAAGAGTTTCTCACATGATTTGGGTTTTACATGGTTTGAACTTGCCACTGGCACCAAAGGAATGAGCACCCAAGCTTTCTTATCAGTTTTCCCAAATGTGGGGCACAGGGAAAAGAGGAGTGGTGAAAACTGTCAGCAAATTAAAAAAAAAATGGATCCAGACCCCTTATTATACCCTTTCTGTCTTTCTAGACCATTCTCTCTTGTTCTCTGACTCCTATTGTCCCTCAACCCCACAAGGACTTGCCATTAATTGATCCTACCACCTTTTCTCTGTCCTTAATCTGTCTATATCCACTGGTTCCTCATCTTAAACTCCATCGTGAATCATAACCACTCCCTTACATCCTCAACTCCCTTGTTCCTCTCTCCTTGCTCTTATTGCCTTGGTAAAGCCTGATTAAATAGAATTCTAAGTCAACTCTGAGCCTTCACTCTGGTAGCTGATTATTGCTGGAGTTTTTGAAAAAAGCACAATCAGGCCCTGGCTGGGTAGCTCACTTGGTTAGTGTCATCCCCATAAGCCAAGATTGAAGGTTTGATCACCAGTGAGGTCACATATAAGAATCAACCAATGAATACATAAATAAGTGGAGTATCAAATCGATGTTTCTTTATCTCCCTTTCTCTCTCTCTCTAAAATCAGTTAAAGAAAACCACCACTCACACTGACTTGTCCCACTTAAATTTACCACTGGCAACTCAAGTGGGCCCTTTATGACATTCAGCAAGCTTATGATGGTTTTTCTTAGTCCACTTACCTTTCCCAATGAGTATTTTACACCTTCACTTCTCTCCCCCAGCCTCCATTATTCTTCCACACGTCTTCTTTCTCCACTGAGGACCTTACTTCCTGTCTCAGAGAAAATGGAAAAAAATCAAAAGAGAACTTTCAAAAATTCCCACAACCGCTTCTGCCCAACTGCTTGCCTGTTTCCATAGATGGACAGTCATTCCATGTTCCTGTCTGCAGACTATTCATTCACTTATGTGCTAGATTCCAAATTCTCTTTCCCTCTCAAGAATACCTCTCCAACAATTCTCTCTTCTTGCGCCTACATAAATTTTGCCTTCTCTTCCAGATCATCTTCATCGGAAACAAATAGTTCTGCCACTTTTTTTTGTCAACCTACTTAAAAAAAATCCTCATCGAGGATACGTTTTAATTGATTTTTTAGAGAGAGAGGAAAGGAGGAGGAGAGAGAAACATTGATGTGAGAGAGAAACATTGATTGGTTGCCTATGTGCCCCAACCAGGGATTGAACCCACAAGCCAGGTATGTGCCCTTACTGGGAATCCAACCCAAAGCTTTTTGGTGTATGGGGCGAAGCTCCAACCAACTGAGCCACTTGACCAGGGCTGTTAACCTGGTTTTGACTTCACTTTCACTGCCAGTAACTACCTCATTTGGGGGCTCCTCTTTGTAAGAGAACTTCTCAGAATAATTTCCTCTACTGTTAGCCATCTCCAATTCCTCTCCTCCCATTTTTTTCTTAAACCCACTCCAATCAATCCCCTCTCCTCACTCCCCACCATACACACACACACACACACCTTGCTCCATTGAAATGTTACCATGGGCCTCCATGGTACTAAGTCCAATGGCCAAGTCTCAGTTCTCATTCACTTAGGAGTAATCACTCCTTCTTGATACACTACTTTCACCTGGCTTCTAGGCACTCGCTTTTGGTTTCCCTACCTAATGGCTGCTTCTTGTCAGGCTCCTTTGCTGGCTCCTTCACTTCTCCCTCCTTGAAGCTGTAAGACTTCATCCTTGGTTCTCTTCTCTCCATTTACAAACCCCCGTGGTGCTATTGTCTAGTCTCTTGGCTTTAAATATCATCTAAATGCTGATATCTTTCATATATCTCTAGCTTGGACCACTCTCCTTAAGCTTAGGTTATATATACAACTACCTACCCCAAATTGCCACTTGGATTTCTAATAAATATCTCAAATGTAAATGTCCAAAAATAAACTTTTGATGTGTCTCCTCAAACCTACTCTACTTATAGTCTTCCTCATCTCTATTGATGTTTTCTTTTCTCATATCCCCTATCAACTTTATTATCCTATTTGATTTTTGTATTTGTTACATTTATTACTTACTAGTGGCCCAGTGCACGAAATTCGTGCACATTGAAAGGGAATTAATTAGAGAAAATATTTTAATATTGCTATTTGCCCTTTCTCTATAATAGAAGTGTCAAAGATGAAAGAAAATTAGTAAAATGTTTATGAAAATCTCCTTCCTGTCAGAATCTGACCCAGAGTCAGATCACCTGTGCACGCCTCAAAATCATGCGAGACCCAGACCCACCCGTCCCCACCCGTCAAGCCCTGCAGGGTGGGGGGCACAGCCTCAGGTCCCCCATCAAGCCCAGCCGGGTGGAGGGCATGGCCTCAGGTCCCCTGGCACAGCCTCAGGTACCCCCTGCTCGGCCTCAGGTTCTCCAGGCACATTGTGAGGGAACTAGGGCGTGAAGGCCATTTGCATATTAGTTCTTTATTATATAGGATTTCCTGTTGCCCCCACTCACAAAATGTAATATCTACAAGGGCGGGTTTGTTTGTTGTCTGTTTTGTTCATATATATAACCAAATCAACTAAAACAATGTCTGGGTGCTCAATTAATATTTATTTTTTGCATGAATGAAAGAATGAATTAAATCAATAGGATCCATTATTAGCTTACTCAGAAATTACTGGTCTGTTAACCTAAGCTGAAAAATCAATGAAAAATGGGTTTATCTGCCAGCAGTAAAATATCACCCAGGTTTAGAACCTGTGTCTGTGCTTGGGGGGTGAAGGGGGGTGGTGAGGAGTGGACAGAAAGGTATCTCGTCAAAAAAGTAGAGCACCAGAACAAGGCTTCGGTCACAGCTGCAGTGAGAGTGTGTCAAGGTTTGCTTCTGGGGAAACCACTTCTCAGAGCCACGGCCCCAATAGGTTCTAAACGGCCACCTAAACTTTGTTGGAATCACATGAAAGGCGGCATGTGGGGTGAAAAGAAGGAAAAACACATCTCCCTCCACTAAGAGTCACTCCTATCAACAGCTGTTCTCCCGCTAGGGTGTCTCCGTTTTCCCTTATTTGGATTTCACTGTCAAAAGAAAGACACCACACCCTGCGTTTATGCAGCCTTAACTGAGTCTCTGTGCCACGTCCCAGGTCTCCAGTCCTCAGGACTGTATTTAATTCGGGAATATCTTTCTTTCTTTTGAATCAGGGTCCCTGGGTGGAGCCAGGAAAACTCTGAAGCTGTTTGAAAACAATAGAAATTAAAAAGGTCAGAATTTTTTTAAAGTATATTTTAAAAATAGATGAAGGCCCTTAGAAGCAAACTGGATTGGGGGGGGGGGGTGTCAAGGCGAGTTCAGCACAGAGTAACCCCGTCCGCACCGGCTGGCGGCGAAGAGCCCCGTCCGCAGGGATGCGCCGGCGGCGTTCCGGGCTGCGGCGGGCGCCCCCTCGCTGGGCCGCACCCGCCTCTGTGCGCGAGGGAGAACCAGCCCGACCCCAAGGACACAGTCCCAAGCTCCCCTTGCGTTTCCATGCCACCGGCCCAGGCGCGTCCGCACGGAAGGAGCAGAGTCCTGAGGGGCTTCGGGGCCGCCGGGCGGGCTGGCGGGATGCGCAGCGGCGTTGCCGGGAGCCGGCGGCCACTTGGATGCAGTCGGAGAGGTCGGCGCTCCCGGGCCCGGAGGCGCACGCCCTCACCCCGCGCGCCCGCGCGCCCCTCCCTCGCGGAGCCAGCGGCACCCCGGCGGCCGCGGCGCCCCCTCCCGCCTCCGCACGCCTCCCCTTTAAGCGCGCGGCGCCGTTGGATTTGTGTCGGCAGAGGCGAGGCGCGACTCCCTTTTATGGCAGAGTCTGCAGCCGCGGTTCTGACAGCCACGACGGCCGGGCGAGCCGAGCTGGAGGCCGGGCCGCGCGCCGCGAGCCGCCGTCACCCCAGCGGAGCCGCGAGGAGCGCGCGCGCGGCGGGGGCGGAGGAGTGGGCGGGCCCGGCCGGGCCGGGGGCGGGGAGGCGGGCGGAGGCGGGGAGCCGGGCCGCCGGCGCGCGGGTCCGCCTCTGACTGCGGCGCGGCGGGGCGATGTGTGATTGCCATGGCGAGGAGCCTCTGCCCGGGCGCCTGGCTAAGGAAACCCTACTACCTCCAGGTAGGCCGGCGGCGAGCCCGCCGCGCGCCCCCCTCGCCGCGCGGGGCCGGCCCGCCGCGCTCCTCGGTCCCCGGGTCAGCGCCCGCCCGAACCCCGCCGCCCCCTGCTGTCCGAGGCTGGCGGCGCGCCCTCCCCGCCTGCGGCGCCGCCGCCCCCGAGGCAGCGCTGCCCGGTCCCCACCGCTGCCCCGGCCGGCCGGGCGCGGGCACCCTGGTTCCTCGGCCGGGCTCGCCCTCGCGCCGCTGGCCCCCCAGGAGCCGCGGGACGTGACTCGGGGGCGACCTGCACCCCTAGCAGTCGGGGCCCGGCGGTCCGGGCTCGGGACGTGCCTCCGTCCCTCCCCGGTCCCGTGCGCTCGCCCTTCCCTGGTGGGCCCCGCAGGTCGGCTGCTCCCGACTCTGTGCCCCGGGTCTTCAAACGGTGGTGGGTCAGGTGGTGTGTCATTCCTCCATATTTTAGAGAATTACGGCAATTGGTCACATCAGTGTTTCCCCAGGCGCCCGAGGAGCGGCGTGTGCCTCGCGCTGAGCTCACGGGTTCTGCCTTCCCATCACCCGGGATTTAAATGGGAGGTGGGACTCCGAAGCCCGGGCGAGTCGGATGGGTGTTTGCTCTTTGGCGGGGAAGGGAACGGTGTCTGGCGGCGATCTCAAACACCCCAGCGATGCGAACGCTATTCTCAGTCATGTCATGTGTGCCGTTCCTGTGATGATTTTTCGTGATTCGCGCCCCACCCTCTGTCCCGCTGTCAGTTTGTGCCTTTGAACCCTGCTACTGCCTTCAGGTGCTATGGTCACCAGGGGGACCTAGTAGACGCCGCGAGTAGCTGAGCGCAAATCCATCAGCCCGCTGGAAAAAACAGCTCCACATCCGTGCCTGGCGTGGGTCAGCAGTATTGTCTGCACGCAGAGGACAGTGTGCTATTGCCGCTCACACGAAAAGGCGTCAATGAATGGATGGTTTTGGTACAGGAATTCATGTTCAGCGGGTGCTTTTGTAAATTATTGGAAGAGTTGAGAAGTAACCATCATGGGGCGGGTGAATCTTACATTTTGGTTTGGCAATTGCAGGTGTAAACCATTACCCTGCCATGCTGCAGATTGGAAGCATGGTTTGACAACCCACGTTATGGTGGGTGTAGGAGTAAAACCAAGCACCCTGCGTCTTTGTAGCAGCGCCACCAGTAGTAGCCGTGCCTTGAGTAAACGTGGAGCAACCGAGATTAGAATTCAACCCAGGCCAGGTGGTAGGTACCTTATGTGAGCAAAATGATACCTTTCCAGATTCGATCCCCAAAAGTAAGTTTATTGGGTTATTTAAAACGTTGTTTTGTTCTTTTTACTAAAACTATTTAGCTATTTATTTTTAATCTTTTAAGTTTTGTGGCAGGTTTTGTTTTAGACTTTGCTTGGCTAGGCTTTACATGTTCTCCACAGATATGGATGTGACATTTTTTTGGCATTACAGCACACAAGCTTTCAGATTGGCGGAGTTAAGATTAGATTTACAAATATTTGTTTACATTAATGGCAAACATTTGGTTTTTCTGCGTGGAGGCATAGAACAGACTTTTTTATTATGCACATCATTATCTGTTATCAAATTAAGGTAAACCGATTTTAAGCATTTCAAAAGGATTTGGGTGCATAGTGATATTTAAGTAGGTTATGTCTATATAAAGTATTGATTAAACAGAAACTTTATTGATTATGGTGTTACTTGAGATACATTTAAAACTTGGGAACTCAGGGGACTGGTGTTTTAAACATTGTCTTGGTATTTGTATTATCTTTATGAATTTCTTATTGTCAATTTACTAGTAACCTTTTTTTAAAAAAGGCCTTCATATTACTTGTTCCCTGTGGCCTAAATGTCTCATCTCCTGCTTTTTGTACTTCCTCTATAATAGGTGCTTCAAACTCAAAAATTGTTTCATTTTGTTCAATAGATTCCACAAATAAATGAGATCATGTGATATTTGTCTTTCTCAGATTGGCTTATTTCACAAAATGAATTGACCAGCAAAATAAGACCCAAAGCATGGAGTCATGGAATAGACTGACATACCTTGATGTGGGGTTGGGGAGAAGAAAAGAAGAGATAAACCAAAGAACTTACATACTTACTAGAGGCCCAGTGCATGAAATTTGTGCACGGGGGTAGGGTCCCTAATGGCTGCCAGCCAGGGCCTCCCTTCCCCTGGCTGCCTGTTGCCCCTGCTGTCTAGGGTGGGGCCAGCTGGGGCAAGAGGCCTCGGGCGGTTGGCTGGCCAGCCCAGCCCCTTGGTCGAACTCCCAGTCAAAGGGACAATTTACATATTAGGCTTTTATTATATAGGATATCCATAACCCATGGACATGAACAATAGGGTAGTGAAAACCTGGGTGGGCGGGGTAGAAGCCAGGAGGGGGGTTAAGGGAGAGGAAATGAGAGATATTTATAATGATATCAATAATAAAAATATATTTTAAAAATTGTTTTGGGCAAAGTCAAAATATATTTTCAGCCGAGTCTATTATATACTACTCAGTTTCTCAGCCACTGAAGGTTAATTTAATATATACAGTACTACTTTTTCTTATTTTTATTTTATTTATTTCTGAGGGGAGGGGAGAGGGAGAGAGAGCTAAAAACATCAATGATGAGAGACAACCATTGATTGGCTGCCTCCTGCATGCCCCCTACTGAGGATTAAGCCCGCACTTCCGAACATGTGCCCTTGATCAGAATCCAACGTGGGACCCTACAGTCTACAGGAAGAGGACACTCTAGCCACTGAGTCGAACCAGCTAAAGCTATTTTATTTTTCTTGAGAATAAAATCATGCTCCTTTAAAAACAGCATGAGGCATGAACAAAAGCTGAGTTTTGTTCATTTGTGCATCTCTTTCATTATGACCATGGAAAAGTTTTATAACTTTTTGGTTCCATAGTGTCTGTTCCATAAAGTGGAGATTGTAGTTCTCAGTCGACTACATCACATGAATGTAGTAAGGATAACATAGGTGAAGTTAAATCTGTTACATCTTTACCACATTCTAAATAGAAAAGCATGTGAACTTAAATGGTAGATACGTGTAGCTAAAAATTCATTCCGCCAAAAGTCCCGGGCTTCCCATCCCCCCCTTTTCTTTATTTATTGAACATTTACTGACCTAGGCGCGTGATATGACTTATTGTATTGTCTCAATCACTTAGTAAGTATTTGTCACATGGCAGAAACTTTTTGAGGTGGTAGGGATTTGGTGGGAGCGAAGTGAACACCTTTGTGGTCCTTATGGAGCTTAAAGTCTAGTCAGGGAGATAAACATTAATCAAATAATCTTAGAAATATGTCGTGACAACAATAAGTGCTATGAAGGAAAAGGAAAGGCACAGAAGACTGCCTGGGAGGAAGAGAACAGTTTATCTCTCTCTTTTAAAAGTATTTTACTCTGGAACATTTTATATGGACATAAAGCAGAAAAGAATAATGAGCTCATCACCTATCAGCTGTTCTCAACAATTATCAGTATTTAGTTTCATTTTCCGTTCCCTATATTCTCTTTCCAACTACCTAAAGTATTTTCAAGTAAATAAGAGGTATCACATCATTTTACCCAAATATCTCCGCATGCATTCCTAATAAATAAGGATAGTTTTAGACATAATCATACTACCATTATCATGCCTAAGAGAATTAGTAACAATTCTTTATTTTTTTCTCACCCTCCTGGAAATGTGTTACCCTGAGAGGACTGAGTAAATTCAGTTTGCCATGGAGTGGATTTACTGTGATTTGAGAGGGTCTCTTGGGGGAAAAAACAACAACAAACAAGCATACAAACAATAACTCTCCCTATACCAGCTTGTACCTACTGGAAATTCTTCATTTGAGGGAAACTAATTTTCATTTCCTGTCTTGGGAGATAAATGTGTTAGAAAATTAATGTTTCCTTCAAGTAACATTTTCATGTAAATGTATCATTTCAATTTAAATTGAGGCTGTAATTAGTCCTCAGATATAAAAGATCTTAGTTTTTTTTTTTTGGGGGGGGGTCAGGGGATAGGAGGAGGGTGAAACATACAGAAAGAATTGTGTTTCAAAGATAGGGGGAAGAGATGTAGGGGCCAGCAAGAAGAAAGGGAGGTTACAGAGACCGCCTTGTATACTTGCAGTTTGTCTTTAACTGGGTGGGGTCAAAAAACAGTTATGTCCTCAGGTGTTCAGGCCTTAGGGCTTGCAATTAATTGCCTCTTCCTCCTACAGATTATGGAAAAACATTTAAAGCAGTTGACTTAAATACAAAGGAGCTTCATTCCCAGTATTTTCATTGATCCAGATATCACTGTGGTAATTGATAACACTTCTAGAGAACTGTAATATTATGCAATTAATAATTTATTTTCAGCTATAAATCGGCATTTATGGACTCATGTGGGACCTAATCACTGTTTACAGCTTTGTTTATATAGAAAAAAAGATTGTACTGCTTGTGAAGATTCTACTGTGTATGGTATGTCCTTAGAGTAGAGTATTACTCAGCAATAAAAAAGAACGAAGAACTGATACATGCTATAACATGGATGAACCTTCTACACATTAAATGTATGAAAGAAACCAGTCACAAAAGACCACATAATGATATGGTTCCACTTACATGAAGTATCCAAAAGTAGGCAAATCTATGGAGACAGATTAGTTGTTGCCTGGGACTGGGAGGATTTGGGGGAAATGGGTATGAAGTTCCTTTTTGGGGTAATGGAAATGTTTCGAAATGGATCCTGGTTGCACAACTCTCTGATTATATCTAAAAGAGAATATTGAGTTGTATGCTTTAAATTAATAAATTTAATGAATTATACCCAAATAAAGCTGTAAAAAAGGAACTGAGTGTATACCATTGATGTGGTCCTTCTCTCTGCCTCTTGTTGCACTTTCTACCAACGCCAGCTTTTTGGTGCAGGGAACACTTCTGCCAGGAGAGTGGCTCACACTCTCTTTGCCTGTTTGGCTTCCTTGTGAGCCAAGCAGGCTGTGACCTGCCTGCAGTAGATGGCCAACATTGACCTCAACAACAAGCTTCTCATGGCAAGGCATCCTTCCCAGAGTATATTGACTTACACTTGCATCCTTTCCAGCAATGTTTTTGAAACCTTACCAAGGAAATAGTACTTTCTGGTTTTACTAATTGTACATTGAACAGAGTAGAATCCTGACAGATCAGAAACTGGATGTGTTAATTGATTTAGACCATTTTTAGGCAGTGTTTTTCTTCCACTCACCATTATGGTGATACTACTTGTGGCCTGCTGGGTGTGGTAACTGCAACACCTGAATTCGCCTGTTTTTAGCAGTGTGTTTTCTACAAATTAGGATCTGCTTTGCTTAGGGTTTGTTTGCTCATAATCTGAGTGGGACTGATAACATAGCAGCCCTATAATTCGTTGGTTTTGGTTCAGAATATTTTCTTCCTTCTCACTGTTATTAAGACCTAAGACATTTTAGGGTAATTCTCTATACTTAAGTTATACACATTTTCCATTTCAGTCATTCTGCCTGCGTACTCTGTTGCACATAAAAAGCTAGCAAATTCTCCATTTATGAAAAACCTACAGCCAACATCATACTCAGTAGGCAAAAACTAAAAGTGTTTCCTTTAAGATCAGGAACAAAACAGGGATGATCGCTTTTACCACTCTTATTCAACATAGTACTGGAAGTCCTAGTCACAGCAATCAGATAAGAAGAAATAAAAGATATCCGAACCAGAAAGGAGGAAGTAAAACTGTCATTATTCATGATAATGATATTGTACACATAAAACCCTAAAGACTCCACCAAAAAACTATTAGATCTGATAAGTGAATTTGGTGAAGTAGCAGGATACAAAATTAATATTCAGAAATTGATAGCATTTTTATACACCAGCTAGAGGCCCGGTGCACAAAAATTTGTGCATTTGGGGGGTCCCTCAGCCTGGCCTGTGCCCTCTCACAGTCTGGGACCCCTTGGGGGATGTCCACCTGCTGGCATGCCTGGTCAGCCTGGGTGAGGGGCTGATGGCCATTTCAGGCTGCCCACAGCCCCTTCAGGGTTCGGGTCCCTACTGGGATGCCTGGCTGGAAGCTGGTATCTGGGATTTATTTAACTTCCATAATTGTAACTTTGTTGCCTTGGTCTCCTACTCAAAGCCTGGGTTGCCCCTGGCAACCCAAGGTCCCAGCCCTGTAGGTATCTGGGGTTTGTTTATCTTCTATAATTGAAACTTTGTAGCCTTGCGTAGACCTCAGGGCAGGATACAGTCTATCAATGATTCTCTCTCATCATAGATGTTTCTCTCTCCCTCTCTGAAATCAATAAAAATATTTTTAAAAAAGAGAATAAACTCAAAATGGATAAAAGACTTAAATGTAAGTCACCAAACCATAAAAATCCTAGAAGAAAACATAGGCAGTAAAACCTCAAGCATCTTTCAATATTTTTGCCTATATATCTTCTAGGGCAAGGGAAACAAACAAACAAGTGGGACTACATCAAACTGAAAAGCTTCTTCACGGCAAAAGAAACCACCAACCAAATGAAAAGGGAACCCACTGTATGAGAGAACATATTTGCCAACGAGACATCTGATAAGTGGTTAATTTACAAAACGTATAAAGAACTTATACAAAGCAACACCCTGAAATCAAACAACCCAATTAAAAATGGGCAAGGGACCCAATAGACACTTCTCTAAAGAAGACATACAGATGGCCAATAGACATGTGAAAAAATAGCGTCAGTAATCCTCTGAGAGATGTAAACTACAATGAAGTATCATTTCACACCTGCCAGAAAGGCTACTATCAATACATCAACAAAAAACAAGTGGTGAGGATGTAGAGAAAAGTCCTCTAAAAAATGAATACTCTAGCAGTTTCAAAATATTAAAAATAGAACTGCCTTTTGACCCAGTGATCCTCTTCTGGGTATATATCCTAAGAATCCTGAAACACGAATAAGAAAGAATATGTGTACCCCTATGTTCATAACAGCATTATTTACAATAGCCAAGATCTGGAAACAGCCCAAGTGCCCATCAGCAGATGAGTGGATAAAAAAGCCCTGGTGTGCCCTGGCTGGTTTGGCTCAGTGGATAGAATGCTGGCCTGTGGACTGAGGGTCCCGGGTTCGATTCTGGTCAAGGGCACATGCCCGGGTTGTGGGCTTGATTCCCCAGTAGGGGACGTGCAGGAGGCAGCTGATTGATGATTCTCTCTCATCGATGTTTCTATCCCTCTCCTTTCCTCTCTGAAATCAATTAAAAATATATATAATGTATACATTATATATACACACACTAGTATATAAAAGCCATGGCACTCTAGCTGGTTTGACTCAGTGGGTAGAGTGTCAGCTTCTGGACTAAATAGACACTTTTCGAAAGAGGACATTCAGAAAGCCAAGAGACACATGAAAACATGCTCCAAGTCACTAACATCTGAGAGATGCAAATCAAAACAACAATGAGGTACCATCTCACACCTGTCAGAATGGCTATCATCAACAAATCAACAAAGGACAAGTGCTGGAGAGGATGCGGAGAAAAAGGAACTCTCTTTCACTGCTGGTGGGAATGCAAACTGGTGCAGCCATTATGGAAAACATACGGTGTTTCCTCAGAAATTTAAAAATGGAACTGCCATTTGATCCAGTAATACCACTTCTAGGAATATATCCCAAGAAAACAGAATACCAATCAGAAAAGATATATGCACCTCTATGTTCATAGCAGCACAATTTATAATAGCTAAGATTTGGAAACAGCCTAAATGCCTATCAGCAGATGAATGGATTAGAAAACTGCGGTATATCTACACAATGGAATACTACTCTGCTATAAAAAAGAAGGAATTATTTCCATTTGCAGCAGCATGGATGGAACTGGAGAACATTATGCTAAGTGAAATAAGCCAGAACGTGAAAGCAAAACACATGATCTCACTCATTTATTGATAATAAAGAATGTTATAACCTGATGAACAAAAAGATAGATATAGGGATAGAGCAGCATCGAACAGACTGTCAAATTACAGCAGGAAGGCTGGGGAGTGTTGTGAGGGGGGGAAGAGATCAATCAAAGAACTTATATGTAGGCATATAAGCATAACCAATGGACACAAGACACTTGGGGGGTGAGGGAAGGTCAATGGGGAAAAAAAGGAGACATGTACTACTATTTGTAATACATTAAACAAGAAAATAAAATAAAAAATTCACATAGAGACACACACACTAGTATATAAAAGCCATGGCGCTCTAGCTGGTTTGGCTCAGTGGACAGAGTATCAGCCTGCGGACTGAAGGGTCCTGGGTTCGATTTCGGTCAGGGACACATGTCCGGCTTGATCCCTGGTGGGGAGGGCATGTGGGAGGAAGCTGATCAATGATTCTCTCTCATCATTGATGTTTCTCATCATTGATGTCTTTCTTCTCTCTCTCTACCTTCCTCTCTAAAATAAATTAAAATTATATATATATATGCGGGTATTAAAAATGAAGGCGCTCTTACCCTTTGTGACAGCATAGATGGAGATTATTATGATAAGTGAAATAAGCCAGTCAGAGAAAGACAAATACAATATGATTTCACTCCTATGTGACATCTAATGAACAAAATAGAACCAGAGGCATGGATACTGACTGACTAAGATCAGAGGAAGGAGGTCTGGATAGAAGGTAAGAGTAGCTAAAGAATACATATACATAGCCCATGGACACAGACAACAGAAGGCCAGGGGATGGTTGGCAGGGCCTGGTGGAGGTGGGTAAGGGGTGGTGGTGATGAGAAGTGGGGGACATCTGTAATAGTGTCAACAATTTAAAAAAAAATTAGCAGTAGTCTAATGAAATTTGAAATCTCAGATACTTGCATAGTACTTCTGAAGGTTTTAAGCCCTGAGGAGGGCAAAAGTTTTAAATTTCTTGAGGTGTCATCCTCTTGAAAATGACTACTCTAGCAGTTTCATTGTGTGTTCAGTAAGGCTGTCAGGAATGAATGGATAGATGGCCTCTTCTAATTAGGGTGTTAGCACTTGTTTGCCGTTTCTGACACCTGGCCTTTTGGCTTATATTTGTACTATTTTTCAAACATGACTGCTGTAATTAGTTTGGTTCCTTATAACCTTAATGTGGATGTTTTGTGGGATTTAGTACCAGATAGGATTACTGATGTAGATTACCTGGTAGTAGTGACAGTGTTGACAAATACTATGTATAGGAAGAGTAATATGGCTTCTTGCCCATTTCTAGCCTCCAGGATTATTTTAAATCTAAGGATAATTAGAGCATAAGATTGTTCATGATTCCCCCATAGGCTTTAGAGGGAGAAGGACTATAGGTGGTGTGGTTCTCACTGGCTATATCAGTCTTGTTTTTCAGAGTTATGCTTTTGCCTTTGCTTGAAACTAAATCTCCAGAACTACATTAGCTATCTGGAGATTGTGCAGAAAGCATATGCATTCCATAAATGTCTTAAATGCAAGCACAGGATTATAATGCAACCATTCAAAATTACTATTAGTTGCTTTTATACCCCTGTTGGAAACTCAAATGGATGAGTTCTCAGACAGATTTCATGTTCACCACTTTCAGGCTGGAGCACACAGTAAAAAGTGTTTCTTCATTGTCATCTTCCCAGTGCCCCAGTTTTTCATCTTGAGGAACTATAGTGTTGTTTCATATTCTCTATAGATGAATTCTTTCTTTCTTTCTTTCTTTCTTTCTTTCTTTCTTTCTTTCTTTCTTTCTTTCTTTCTTTCTTTCTTTCTTTCTTTCTTTCTTTCTCTTCTTTTTTTCCCCTTCCTTCCTTCCTTCCTTCCTTCCTTCCTTCCTTCCTTCCTTCCTTCCTTCCTTCCTTCCTTCTCTTTCTTTTTTTAGCAGCTTAGGTACATTTTAATGTTTTCCTTTCTTAAAGTTGACTCTAAAAACAATACTGTACCAATCTGTTAAATACTAACTTTTTATATTATCTGATTGAAAAGGTAAATGTCTCACATTTCTAACATACCTTTTCTAGACATTAAACTAATTTGTGAATAATTTTCCTTTTATTTCTTTTAATCTACAACATATAGGAATATAAGAAATCAGGATATTAGAATACGAAAATGTTTTAAAGACCCAAAATATTAATGGCTGAGTTTTTCTTCCAAAGTAGGTAGTTCTTTTTTATTTTTATTTTTTTGCTATTTAATGAAATAATTATCTTTTTTAGACATGATCATGGTATTGTGGTTATTTTTGTTTGTTTGGTTTTTTATTGTGGCCCAAAACACATAACATAAAGTTTGCAACCTTTACCATTTTTAAATGTATAGTACAGCACTGTTAACTATATGCACATTGTTGGCAACAGATCTCTAGAACTTTTTCATCTTGCAAAACTGAAACTTGGCCTATTGAACAACTCCCCATTTTGTCGTCCCCCCCCCCCCCCCCCCGCTCCCTTAGCCTCTGGTAACCAGATTTTACTTTCTGTTTCTATCAGTTTGACTTCTTTAGATACCTCATAAAAGTAGAATTAGGCAGCATTTGTTTGTTTTTGTGACTGGCTTATTAAAGTGGTCTTGCTGGGTCATAGGGTAGTTCTAGTTAAACATTTTTGAAGAATCTCCATACTGTTTTCCATGGTGGCTGTGCCATTTTACATTCCAGCCAACAACTTACAAGGGTTCCAGTTTCTCCACATCCTCACTGGCATTTGTTATTTTTTTGTTTCTGTTTTGTTTTTGATGGTGGCTTTCCTCACAGGTGTCAGGTGATAGCTCATTGTGTTTTGGTTTGCATTTCCCTGAGGATCAGTGTTTGGAGTCCTTTGCATGCTTCAATCATTTCTTCATGTGCTTATTAGTCATTCTTTGGAGAAAGTTCCTTCTTTATCTTACAGTTCTGTAGATTAGAAATCTAGGCATGGCGTGGCCCAGCTGGTTCTCTGTTCTCGGTTTCACCAGGTTGAAAATCAAGGTGTCGCTGGGGTTGAGTTTTTTGTGGAGCTCTGGGAATGAATTGGCTTCCAGGCTCTTTCAGGACATTGTCAGAATTCAGTTCCATACTGTTGTAGAGCTGAGGTCTCCATTACCTTGCTGGCTGCTGGCTGGTAGTTGTCCTCAGCTTCTAGAGGCTGCCTACATTCCTTGGTTCATGGTCCCCATTCTCCATCTTCAAAGCCAGCAACGGTGGTTGGAATCCTTTGCTTTCAATCCTTCTGACTTTCCCTTCCACCTCTTCTCTCTGACTCTTCTGCTTTCCTCTTCTGTTTCAAGAGCTCTGTAATTACGGATTCACCTGGATAATCCAGTATAGTATCTCTATTTTACTTTATTTTATTATTATTACTAGGGGCCTGGTGCACAAAAATTTGTGCACTTGGAGAGGGGTCCCTCAGCCCGGCCTGTGCCCTCTCGCAGTCTGGGACCCCCTCGGGGGATGTCCACCTGCTGACATGCCTGGCCAGCCTGGGTGAGGGGTTGATGGCTGTTTGCAGGCTGGCAAAGCTCCCCAGTGGGGACCCTGACCCCATGGGGGTGTGGCCAGCCTAGGTGAGGGGCTGAGGGCTGTTTTCAGGCTGCCCACAGCCCCTTCAGGGTTCGGGTCCCTACTGGGGTGCCTGGCCAGTCTGGGTGAGGGGCTGAGGGCTGTTTTCAGGCTGCCCACAGCTCCCATTGACTCAACGTCCCAGCGAGGCTGGCTGGAAGCAGGTTTCTGGGGTTTATTTATCTTCTGTAATTGAAACATTGTTGCATTGAGCAGAGACCCAGCCAGCCTAGGCAGGCAGTTTCCTCCATTGTGGCCGGGTTAATTTGCATACAGCCACTCTGATTGGCTGGTGGGCGTGGCTTGGCTGGTGGACATGGCTTAGGTGTAATGGAGTGAGGGTCAATTTGCATATTACTCTTTTATTAAATTACATTTTTTCTGCAGTGAAGGGCTCAGAGGGAATGCTGTGAAGCCCTGAGAGTGTGCAGAGGTGTTGAGTCCCAGTCTTGAGGTTGAACACTTTCTGATCTGTATGAGAAACACAATGTGGTGATTTACTGGGAGCTGCCAGAGAGGCCCTGGCCTTCCCTAGGGCCAAGAGAGTTGAGGGGGGGTGGTTGAGGTGGCCCTGCTGCTCTGCCTGCTGGGGTGGACATTCTTGCCCTCTGGCCTGGGGGGAGGCTGCCCCTGTCCTAGGGCCCCACTTGTGCCTCCTCACTGTATTCTCATCTGAACTGTAATGGTCGGAGGCACCACCATCTTACCACCTGATTGGCTTTCTGAAGACACATCCCTGGGACAGGGTCTGGCACAGGTGCTTGGTGAGTCAATGCAAGAGTGACCCAGATATGTTTTGCTATGGACATTTCTGTTCAACCCCTTTTCTTTTCTTTCTTTCTTTTTTAAAATCTTTATTGCTGAATGTATTACATATGTTCCTCTTTTCTCCCCTCCAGCCTACTCCCATCCCCTGTTCCTGTCCCAGGGCTTCTGCACCCTATTATCTGTGTCCATGGGTTATGCATTCAGGGTCTTTGGTTGATTACCTCCCACTCACCCACCCTCCCCCACCTTCCCTCTGAGATTCTGCACTCTGTTTCATGCTTCCATGTCTCTGGGTCCATTCTGTTCATCAGCTTATTTTGTTTCTTAGATTCCACATATGAGTGTGATCATGTGATACTTATCTTTCTCTGACTGACTTATTTCACTTAGCATGATACTCTCCAGGTCCCTCCATGCTATTTCAAAGGGTAAGAGATCCTTCTTTTTACTGCTGCATAGTATTCCATGGTATACACGTACCATAACCTTTTTATCCATTCATCTATTTTCTTAAAAAAATATATTTTATTGATTTTTTTACAGAGAGGAAGGAAGAGGGATAGAGAGTTAGAAACATCAATGAGAGAGAAACATCGATCAGCTGCCTCCTGCATGCCCCCTACTGGGTATGTGCCCTTGACCGGAATCGAACCTGGGACCCTTCAGTCTGCAGGCTGACGCTTTATCCACTGAGCCAAACCGGTCAGGGCTCCACTCATCTATTGATGGGCACTTGGACTATTTCCAGATCTCAGCTGTTGTAAATTATGCTGCTGTGAACATGGGGGCACATACATTCTTTCTGACTGGTGCTTTGGGTTTCTTAGGATATATTCCTAGAAGTGGGATCACTGGGTCAAATGGCAGTTCCATCTTTAATTTTTTGAGGAAACTCCTTACTGTTTTCCATTGTGGCTGCTCCAGTCTGCATTAGCATCTCTATTTTAAGAGTCAGCTGATTTAGTAACCTTAGTTTCAACTGCGAAGCTCCTTCACAGCAATACCTAGATCAGTGTGTGATTAAATAACCAGGGGTTGGGAATCAAGAGGGAGATATCTTTAGAATTCTGCCTATCACAGAAAGAATGTAAATGAATTCTGATAGTTAAAAAAAAGTGAATCATTTTCTAAAATATTTTATTTGTTTCTTTCCCATTACTATTAGGTTTAAAGATGTTGCCATAGAAGATATTTTATGAGAGTCACCGTTGTATTTATCATTCCAGCATTTACTGTGAGAGGAATTTTGGGCTATTTATTAAAGAGAAAGAAAATGAAAATAGCTGCTGAACAATCACATGTGGAAATACTTACTTTTATAATGCAGTTGGCCCTTGAACAACATGGGTTTTGAACTTATCAGGCCCACTTGTATGTGGACTTTTTCTAATATAGTAAATATATTTTTCCTTTTTTATGATTTTCTTAGTAGCATTTTCCCCCTCTAGCTTACTTTATAAGAATCCAGTTTATAATACATATAACATGCAAAATATTTGTTAATTGGCTGTTATTGTGAAGGCATCCAGTCAAAGTAGGCTATCATGAGTTAAGTTTGGGGGTTAGTTCATGGTCATACTTGGATTTTCTGTAGAGCTGGAGGAGTCAGTGTCCTGAAGCTCAAGTTGTGGAAGGGTCAACTGTAGATGCAGTTCTTAAATCTTTTTGTACCTTTATACAAACTAGAGTGAGGGGATTGAGCTCTAAGAAGAGATTCTTTAAAATGTAACCTGTTATATTCTGTTTATCACTGTAATTAATTTTGTTTTTCTTTACCCCTTCACGAAGGCAATACTTGGTTTCGTTTTCATGTGTCAGCTTACATTTTCAATCACACCTGATCCAGTGGAACTCAGTTTGTCCCCAAATAAGGCAGAACCTGTTTATCATCCTGGTCTTGTCCTTTATGCTGAGTGTGTGTGTGTGTATGTGTGTGTGTATGTAACAGATGAGGCTCAACTCTGTCACCAGCCCAAACCTCTCCCCAGAACTTCAGATTTGCATTTCCAGCTGCTTATTTTGTATCTCATAGCACTTCATATTCAACATGTCAGCTCTAAGCCCGCCCTCCCAACTTGCTTCTTTCCCTGTTTCAGTTAGCGATACTCTTCAGTTACTCAAGAGAGAAATAATCTAAATCTTTCTAGACTCTCCCTCTTTCCTTACCCTCATATCTAATCTCTCAGCAGGTCCTCTAGTGCATCTCCTAAATAATATTTGATTGTAGCACCTCTTGTTCCTTTTCCTTACACAGTGTTATCAACTATAGTTACCATGTTACACATTAGATCTTTAGATCTTTTTTATCTTATAGCTGAAAGTTTGTACCTTTTACCAATCTCTTCCCATTTCCTCGACCTCCTAGCCCCTGACAACCATTTTTCTACTCTCTGTTTCTATGAGTTTAACTTAAAAAAAAATTTTTTTAATTTCACATATAAGTGGTAATATTAATATTTATCTTTTTCTGTCTGGCTTATGTCACTTAGGATAATGCCCTCAAGTTCTATCCATTTTGTCACAAATGGCAGAATTTCCTTTTATTCTCATGTCTGAATAATATTCCGTTGTGTGTGTATGTATCACACCTTCTTTCTTCATTCATCTATTGATGGATACCTAGATTGTTTTCGTATCTGAGCTGTTGTGATAATGCTGCAATGAACCTGGGAATGCACATATCTCTTTGATTACTTATCTTCATATCCTCTGGATATTTACCCAGAAGTAGGAATGCTAGATTATGTGATAGTTTTTATTTTATTTTTTGTAGAACCTCCACACTCTTTTCCATAGTGGCTGTACCAATTTATGTACTCACCTATAATACCAACAGTTATCGCTTATCTTTTTGATGATAACTGTTCTGACAAGTATGAGGTGATGTTTCATTGTGGTTTTGTCTTGCATTTGCCTGATGATGAGTGACAGGGAGCACCTTTTCAGCCATTTGTCTCTGCTAGACTCACAATTCTCTCCTCTTGTCTCTTAGGCCCACTGCCATAGTCTCCAGAATGTCCTTTCTTCCTGTTTACATCAGATACATCCTTTGCATTGCTGTCAGAATAATCTTCCCAAAGCGCAGATCTGATCAGCTCTCCCTCCCTGCTGGTGAAATCCTTCTGCGGCTTTCCACGGCCTTCAGGAGACTGTGCAGATTTCTAAGCATGACCCTTCATTTCTGGCCCTTTCTCTTCTTGCTGTTTCATTCCTCACACTACAGCCTCCTTTACCATTTGCTCCAGCAGTCCTGAAAAACTTCCTGTTTCCCAAACACACCATGCTCTATCTGGCACATCAGTCTGTCTTCCCCACCTTTTTTTATTTTTTCCCTGGAATGCCCTTCCTGAATTTTCCTGCATCTCTCTTCACCTGGTTTATTCTCAGCTTTCTACTTGGCCTTTAAGTTTCAACTCAAAGCGGAGGTGACCTTTCAGCAATCCCTCCCTAATATCCCATATGATGTTAGTGTACCTCTTCCGTGCCACAGACTGTGCACACGTCGTGTCTGGCACATACTTCTCTTAATAGCACTGATGACAGTCAATTGTCTTTGGTGGTTTCATGTGTTTCTTCCGCCCCAGACTGTGATCTCCTTGAGAGTTGACATGGCAGTTTCCTCTCTCTGTCCCCGGTGCTTAGCTCAGAGTAGATGCTCAGTGAATACTTGTTGAATGAGTAAATTAGCATACACACTTGTAGAGACATACAGTTTTATGGAGATGATTAGATTAACTTATTCCTTGGTGAAATAAAATGTGTACACATTAAGTAAAATCCCCCCTTCCACTTCCTTCCTTCCCATCCAGTTTTATTCCTAAAAGGTAGCCTCTTTGAATCACTTATCCTTTTGGATTTCCTGGTGCCTACACTCTGACTTCTGGAACCGTGAGTCTAAAGAGAATTGCACACTTCCTAGAAGGTGCATAAGAGGCTGAATTTGGGTACTGGAAGAAATTACCTTGCTTCTCAAACTTAATTCTTTCTGGAAGGCTGCTCGCAAAGTGATTTGTTTGAAAACTGAATAATTTTTCCCATTAGAAATAATGTAAATTGAATTAATCCATTCCAGACCCCTAAATGATTCCACTTTAACCTTTCTTATATACAGTACATGTCTAATGTACTGTTTAATCTATAAACAGACAGTTATTTTCTTAAATGTATCTAACCACTCTGAAGAAATCCCTTTCAGCACTGGTTCCAGGGATCTTTTCCGGGTCAGCATGTGCCATCTTTGCTTATTCACACATCACTGCTAACTGCTTTTCAGTTATCCACATCAACAACAGTCTTTCTACCTCTTCAGTTGTCTCTGATTACTGTTTCTTTCACGCCCATTCGCAACATTAGCACTCTTGATAGCCTCTTTGTGTTTTAAAATTATGCTAATCGTTGAGCATGAAATGCAAAACCTGAAGTTTGGTTCCACGACTGAGACATTTTTTCTGTGAACAACTTGGTCGAGAACTGAATTGAGATGGAAGACGTTCAAGAAACAAGGCTTGACTATATTTGATATTTTATTTATTCTCATATGCTTTTTATATCTGAAAGTATTCCTTTTTATCAGAATAGCTGTTGATTTTCTGGTTTTGGTTTGTTATTATAATAAGTATTCCCCCCTTTTAAGGACACATATGTAATACCTTAATCAATAAAAAAAATTTTTTTTTAAAGTATTCCTCCTTAAAATCTATTCAAGATTATTCTTAGACTAGAGGCCTGATGCACAAATTTGTGCACTGGTGGGGTCCAGTCGGCCCGCCCTAATGGGAGCTGATTGGGGGCAGGGCTGGCTGGGGTAAGGGGCCGTGGTTGTTCTGGTTGTTCCGGTCGTTCTGCCATTCAGTCGTTGGGCTTTTATTATATAGGACTAGAGGCCTGGTGCATGGGAGGGAGCCTGCACCCTCTCCAATCTGGGACATCCTTCTCACAATCAAGGACTGCTGGCTCCCAACTGCTCGCCTGCCTGCCTGCCTGCCTGATTGCCCCTAACCCCTTCTGCCTGCCAGCCTGATCGACCCCTCACTGCTCCTCTGCCAGCCCGATTACCCCTAACTGCCCTCCCCTGCTGGCCTGGTCGCCCCTAACTGCTCGCCCTTGCCAGCCTGGTTGCCCCTAACTGCCCCCCCCCCACCAACCTGATCACCTCTGGCTGTCTTCCCCTGCTGGCCTGATTGCCCCCAGCTTCCCTCCCATGCAGGTCTGGATCCCCCCTATCTGTCCTCCCCTGCTGGGCTGATGGCCCACAACTGCCCTCCTCTGCCAGCCATCTTTGACCACATGGGGGTGGCCATCTTGTGTGTTGGAGTGTCAATTTGCATATTACCTCTAAATTACACAGGATACTTTTCACTTCTATCTAATAAAGAAGGAATATGCTAATTGACTCTTATGCTGTCACAAAGATGGTGGCACCCACAGCCAATAAGGCGGGAATATGCTAATTGACTGCCCTGCCCTCAAAGATGGCAGCACCCACAGCCACAAGATGGTAGCGCCCACTCCCCTCAGCCCTGCCGGGGCCTTGCTGCACACCTGCCTCCAGAGTCCCCTAGTCCCCTCAGCTCCCCAGCTGCTCAGGGCCAGCCCAAGGTGCAGGCAAGCCTTGTGTGGTGGTTGCCCAACCGCCCAGGGCCGCCCAAGGCTCAGGTAACCAGGGCCAGCAGAGGCTTCCGTTGCTGGCAATGACAGCAGCAGAGGTGTGATGGGGCATCACCTTCCCCTGATCTCTGGGTCACCTCCCACCCCTGAGCGCTCCTAGACTGTGAGGGGGGGAGGCTGGGCTGAGGGACCGTCCCTCCAGTGCATGAATTTTCATGCACCAGGCATCTAGTTTTTGTATAAATTACAATCTACACTAATAAAAGAGAAAGATGCAAATTGACTGTACCTTCGTGATACCCACCAGCCAGTCAGGAGTGAGTATGCAAATTAACCCAACAAAGATGGTGGGTTAATTTGCATACACAGTCGCCGAGTGGCCTGGGGCAGGGCAGAACACTCCAGCTGCTCTGGGCCTTTGGGCAACATGGGAAGGCAGAAAGGTGGCTCTGGGCCGGAGCGAAGGCAGAAAGGCAGCTCTGGCTGGAGCGAAGGTGGTGCTGGCAGCCAGGGGAAGGAAGGCCCATTCTTGCATGAATCTTCATGCATCGGGCCTCTAGTATACATATAACAGATTGGTATAGTTATAAGTTTATATAGAATATAAGTAAGTATATAGATGTAAAGGATTTATGCTCTAAAATATTTTCAGAGGGTTGTACAATGAAAAAGATTTAGGGCCACAGTTTTGAATAATAAATTTTACCTCTTTTTCTTGATTTATCAACTTTAGGTAATAACTATTGACTTTCTACCTTAAAAAATGAGTACTGAACCCTATCCAGTTTGCTCAGTGGCTAGAGAGCATCAGCCTACAGACTGAAGGTTCATGGGTTTGATTCTGGTCAAGAGCAGGTACCTCAGTTGCAGGATTGATCAAGAGCATGCAGAGGCAATTAATCGATGTTTCCCTCTGTCTCTCCCCCTCCCTTCCACTCTCTGTCAAAAACAGTGGAAAAATATCCTCTGGTGAGGGTTTTTTAAAAAAGTATTTAACTTTCGTACACTACAATCTTATTCTCTTCCAGTATTTGATAGTTGTATTATTAATTTTACTTGTTCTGTTGCTTAACTAAGTAATTTCAGATAATGACAACTCTATTTCTTATTTCATCCACTTTTTAAAAATTATTTTACTGATTTTTTACAGAGAGGAAGGGAAAGGGATAGAGAGTTAGAAACATCGATGAGAGAGAAACATCGATTAGCTGCCTCCTGTACACCTCCTACTGGGGAGGTGCCCGCAACCAAGGTACATGCTCTTGACCGGAATCGAACCTGGGACCCCTGAGTCCGCAGGCCGACGCTCTATCCACTGAGCCAAGCCGGTTAGGGCTTCATCCACCTTTCACAGTCTTTGTTGACTTCCCACTTTTTAAAAAGGAGCATTAGGACATGCGCTCCTTTTTCTATCTGTTTTTCCCATTGTGTGTCAACTTTTACATTTTGTCCTAGTATCACAACCAAATCTCCATATAAGCTGAACCTAAAAGATGAGGACTATAAATAATGCTATATTATTATGACTTACTTGTTAATTCTT
>PVJC01018439.1:0-31338 GCA_004026665.1 Murina feae | reverse complement strand
TCTTCTTCTTCTTCTTCTTCTTCTTCTTCTTCTTCTTCTTCTTCTTCTTCTTCTTCTTTCTTCTTCTCTTCTTTCTTCTTCATTTCCTGTTTTAATGAATGATATTCTACCTGAATAATTGCTAAACATTTAGATTTCACATTGATTGGCCATTTAAAAAATGTTTTTATTGATTGTTAGAGAGAGAAGAAGGGAGAGGAGGGATAGAGAGTTAGAAACATCACTTAGAGAGAAACATCATCATCAGTTGGGCATCTCTTTCATGCCCCCTTCTGGGGACCAAACCTGCAACTTGGGCATGTGCCCTAAACAGGAATGAACCAGTGACCTCTTGGTTCATGGGGATTCTCAACCACTGAGACACACTGGCCAGACTGATTGGTCATATTCTTAAGTGGATGCCATGCTCAACCAATTTACCTTTTAAAATACCTCAAAAAGCTGCTGTCCCATGAAATTATATATATATATATATATATATATATATATATATATATATATATATATATTATTTTTTATTGTTTAAACTTTATTACAAATAGTAGCATATATGTCTTCTTTTGCCCCCATTGATCTCCCCCTGGTCTCCCCCACCCCCAGCACATGCCCTCCCCCCCTTAGTGTCTTGTGTCCATTGGTTATACTTATATGCATGCATATAAGTCTTTAGGTTGATCTCTTACTCCCCCCACAACCCTCCCCTGCCTTCCTGCTGTAGTTTGACCATCTGTTTGATGCTCTCTGCCTCTGTATCTATTTTTGTTCATCAGTTTATGGTGTTCTTTATATTCCACAGGCGAGATCATGTGACATTTATTTTGTTAAGTATTTTTCAAAGACTAAGAAATACTAATCAAATACATAATATTAGACCTAAGAAAAAGCCAGTCAAATTTAATAGGATAACTCTGTGTCAATTAAAAATATAATGGCTATCTATTACGTGCCATTTTTGAAGAGAAAAGCAGGTGGTTTAATTATGAATCTGAACTTCTTGAGTTTGACATTTATCTCCTTGATGCATAATTTTTTCAATCAGTAACCTGTGCAATAAAATACCAAAATGCTAAACTACATAAACTATCATACACACAAGATACCAACTAAAAGCCCAGTTCAACTATGGATAAATTACCAAAAGAGTTGTCATAGAGCAAACCTACATTACATATGTAAATATTGCAAAACACTCATTGAAAGATTAAAAAAAAATAAAAGAAAGGCTCCTAGATCATATATCTGTCATAAAATGTCTTAAATTTCCAGATTCTTATTAGGCTGCCTTGATTTTATTTTATAGTAATTAATCATCATGGCACAGAAATGTAAAGTAAAATAAAAGTGGTCACCCAATGGCCTTGGTTGTTTCTACCCAACATTCTTTTTAACTGAACATTTCATCAGAAATTACTTTTATGAAGCAGGATATTCCTGATAAAATAAGAAGAGTACTCTATGATAGATATTTTAAGTAAGGAAATATGTGGTTTAGCAATTTAAAATGAGGCTATCTCCTTAATCATATATATCCACTTTAATTAGGAAAAAAAGTGATTTTTACTGTAAAATAGCTAAAAATTAAATAGTATGCTTTCCTTGTTAATTCAAAAAATCTCAAACTTACATATTTTTTCTTCTTTCAAGATTAGGCTTCCTTTTAAAATTTCAGATTATATTATTCTCTGTACAAAAACCTTAAATAGCTACTATATGTAACTTAATCTCTGTGTTTAAATATAGTCTTATTTTATATGAAAACATTTCATTCATTTTTACTTTCTCCCAGGCAATTTTTTTCCTTCTCTAGAGTTTTCCAGTCATTTTAAAATCCTGTGCCTTTAGTTAACTTACTTAATTAATTTTTTTAAATCTATTACATCTAATGTCACAGAAGGAAGGACAAATTATGCCACATTGTTCATTACCATTAACTGGAAAGCACTGTCCTCTTAACTTAAACTCCTCATCTATGCTTCTGTTATCACTTTACATAAATAAATATTTTATGCAACATTTATTTATTGTCAGGCCATGCATTTCGATATTTTTGAAACAGTGATGAAGATTTAAATCTGATTTGCTTTGATTAAGAAATTACTAGCCTGTGGGAAGAGACAGCATCTATGGAAACAACCTATAGAACTGGTGACAAAATGATCTTCAGGGTGTTAAAGAGAAGGCAGTTACTTCGGCCTGAGGTTTCACAGAAGGCATAAAGAAAATATGAACTTATTGAAAGAAATACCAGCTGGGGGGAAAAATACAAAAGGACAGTGGTAGACAAATGGAGGCCCAGAACCTCAGAATACATACTAGGAAGAGGAAGAAGTACTACTTTGCTAGAGTGTAGAGACACAGTATGTGATATGGTAGTGGTTGTGAGAAGGATAACAATAAATGAGCCTGCAAAATCCTTGAGCAAAAATGTGATGAGACTTACATTTTCTGGTAAGGATATATGGCACCATTAAGAAGGTACCAATGAGAGCCTCTCTAGTACTTTGCATAAAAGACAGATATATCATCTAGAAAAAATAACCTGAAGCAATATCAATTAAAAAAAAACTAGACAAAAAAAGATACAGGTTTAGAACAACAAATGTGAAAAATATTGATTGTCTTCATCTCATAAATAAGCACGACTATTAACAGAATTCAATGGAAATAAATGATTAAATCAATAGATGTTTCATCGCTAAAGCTGATAAATTTGCTCATTGCCCAGTAGAAGTTAAAAAGGAACAGTGTCAAAGTTTGCCCACAACTTTTCTTGTTTCAATAGTTGAATAGAGAATGATGTGACTAAATGTACATGGAAATTCAAAATGAAGTGGTCACAGAGTGGCAAGTGGAATGTTTTCAACTTTTTACACATTGAGTTTGAATACTCACTCAAATATTGATGTAATTAACCAATAGATAATTCTCAGTGTGTACCACAAAAAGGAGGTTCCAATATGTTAGTAGTCAAAGATGACTCAGAAAAATTAAGAATTACATTAATGAGTGAATAAAAAAAAAAGCAGTAGAGAAACACATTACCGTACGTGGCAGGTACTCCTTGTTTTCTATCGTCCGTTTTTTGGGGGGTTTTTTTGTTTCCATAAAATAATCTAAATTTTATTTAGAGCATATATGTTTTTTAGATAAAAAATAGGACTAGGAACTGATTCTCTGGGTCTCTCCAAATGTCAAGAAGTATGTGACGTAATTATAGCCTACTAGGGACCTGGTGCACAAAAATTTGTGCACTCAGGGGCGGGGGGGTCCCTCAGCCTGTCCTGTGCCCTCTCACAGTCTGGGACACCTCAGTGGATGTCCACCTGCTGGCGTTCCTGACCAGCCTGGGTGAAGGGCTGATGGTGGTTTGCAGGCTTCCGACAGCTCCCATTGACCCAACATCCCAGCAAGGTTGGCTGGAATCAGGTTTCTGGGGTTTATTTATCTTCTATAATTGAAACTTTGTTGCCTTGAATGGAGGCCTAGTCAGGCAACGAAGCCTCCTGTTTGCTTCAGCTCCGTGGCTTCTATAATTGAAATATTGTTGCCTTGAGCAGAGGACTGGCTGGCCCAGTCAGGCAGTTTTGACTCCATTGCTGGTGCAACAGAAGCCTCCTATTTGCTCTAGCTCCGTGGCTGCCAGCCACCATCTTGGCTGGGTTAATTTGCATACAGCTGCTCTGATTGGCTGGTGGACGTGACTTAGGTGTCTCTGAGTGATGGTTAATTTGCATATTACTCTTTTACTAGATTAGATGATATGTGAGATGGTGTGTTCTGGGTTGCGATTTTAGGGATAAAAGTAAATATTCCTTAATGAAAAAGGTCTAACTCACTCACCTAAAAATCTTGATCTTCATATATCTCTTTTTTATATGCATATTTGATGTATTTTATGTATGTCAATACATTAAAGACATTAATTTTTGCTCCTCAAATTTTGGCAGGCAGAATTCTTAGCTGGCTCAGAGATTTTTACACTTTGGTATACAGCTTTGTATAATCTCTTCCCCTTTAGTGTAATATCTATAAATATAATGTGATCTCAAACACTGTATGGTAAATGGAATTTTGCAGATGTAACTAAGTCCATAATTAGTTCACTGAGTTAATCATAATGGAGTTCTTACCTATCAATATATTTGCATTTGTATATCATTCAGCACAAGGTATTGAAATGGATTTTTTAAATCAAAATTATTCATAGGTCTAGTTTCCTATCCTTAAACTAACACTCTATTTTAGTTAAAGAAATGCATAACCTTTGTTTTCCATTTCTATCTTCCTATATTTAAACTCTAGCTTATTATTTTTCTCCAATGGCTATTTAGTTTTATCACAATGTATGGAAAACTATCAAAGAGAAGTGAAAAAGAGATCTGTTTTTCTCTTGTTCCTAGTGTTTAGCTTCTTAAATAAATCTAATCTAATAAAAGAATAATATGCAAATTAACCATCACTCTGAGACACCTAAGCCACACCCCCAGCAAGCCACACCCCCAGCCAAACAGAGCAGCTGTATGCAAATTAACCCAGCCAAGATGGAGGCCGGCAGCTACGGAGCTAGAGCAAACAGGAGGCTTCCATTGCAACTGCCTGACTAGGCCAGCGGGCATCTGCTCAAGGTAATAATGTTTCAATTATAGAAGCCAGGAGCTGAAGCAAACAGGAGGCTTTGTTGCCTGACTAGGCCTCCATTCAAGGTAGCAAAGTTTCAATTATAGAAGATAAATAAACCCCAGAAACCTGATTCCAGCTAGCCTTGCTGGGACCTTGGGTCAATAGGAGCTATGGGCAGCCTAAAAACGGCCCTGAACCCCTCACCCAGGCTGGCCAAACCCCTATGGGGTGAGGGTCCCCACTGGGGAGCTTAACCAGCCTATAACAGCCATCAGCTCCTCACCCAGGCTGGCCAGGAACACCAGCAGGTGGACATCCCCCGAGGGGTCCCAGACTGCGAGAGGACACAGACCAGGTGAGGGACCCTCCCCCTGAGTGCACAAATTTTTGTGCACTGGGCTCCTAGTATAATAACTATGGTAAATACAATGCTTCTTGTAAAAACTTAAAATAATGCCACATGTTAAAGTAAAATCAAAGAAAAACTTTTCCTAGTACTAACTAAAAACTGGCATTTTTTCTTTTGGCCTTACAATTATACATTTAATTTGTAAGAACAGTTTTTGACAGTGTTGTTATCTGAATGTGTTTTAGATATGCTGATATGTACTATTTTATGAAACATGAAAATATTTATTTGTAAACAGATATATGCAAAAATTATGCGTGGCATTTAACTTCCATCATGTGCTACAACACCTAGCAATGATTCTATCACAACATTCAATAACTACATTAAAAAAGTGAATATTCTATTTGGTTAATTAACTACTTAATTAGTTGTAGCCTTGTAAAAAAATTACAAATACTACTAAGCTAAAAAAAAATGTGTAAAGTAAACAGGCTATATTAAATTTAAATTCAATGTTAGCATGCAAGAGAACTTTAAAGTTTCTAAATACCAATTGTTGCCGTTGCTATTTTATCTATGTTGTTGAACCCATTTGTGAGCTATCTTAGATTCTTCAATATCAATTTTTTAAATATACTTTATTGATTTTTTTACAGAGAGGAAGGGAGAGGGATAGAGAGTTAGAAACATTGATGAGAGAGAAACATCGATCAGCTGCCTCCTGCACACTCCACACTGGGGATGTGCCCACAACCAAGGTACATGTCCTTGACCAGAATCGAACCTGGGACCCTTTAGTCCTCAGGTCAACGCTCTATCCACTGAGCCAAAACAGTCAGGGCTTCAATATCAATTTTTTAAAAAAATTACCACATATGGTTTGTGTTAATTACTAGAGGTCCGATTCACAAAATTCATGAAAGGGGCCCAGCCCTTGCAGCCTCAGCTGCCTCAGTGGCCCTCGCAGCCCGGGCTTCGTCTGGATGGTTATTCTGCTGTTCGGTGTAATTAGCACGTTAGCTCTTTATTATATAGGATTGTTGCTTCCTTTTTCTCTTAGGACACAGTTAATTGTACCTATCCAATTTACATATATTCTCTGATTAGTCCATGACATTTCTCCCCTTCAATCTGTCTTCATAACTGAGGAAAATAATGAGCATATAGTTTAAAACTTTATTAATGAAAAGTACACATTAACACATGCTTTTCAAATATTAGTTAAATCTCAATAGCATTCCAAATTTTAATCCCCAAACTGAAAATTCCATCTTCCACTATAATTACAAGGATGCATTATAGTTGATGTTTCTGCAGTATTAATATACCTAGACCAGAAACATTGCTTGTTTTTATAATCCATCAAATAACAGAGACTTTAAAAGTCATAATTCTATTAAAATGGAAGTAGCAACAAGTTTCTAGAACTCTGCCCAAAATAAGTCTTATTTTGATTTTTATGATTATTTTGTTTTTCTTGTTTTTTGTTTTTATTTGTTTTTACTTTTAAAGTTTAGAAATCTGGCTGGTGTGGTTCAATGGTTGAGCATCGACCTATCAAACAGGAGGTCAGGGTCTGATTCCTGGTCAGGACACATATCCAGGTTGCCAGCTCGATCCTCAGTAAGGGACACTGAGGAGGCAGCAGCAGATCAGTGATTCTCTCTCATCATTGATGTTTCTATCTCTCTCTCCCTCTCTTCTTCTCTAAAATCATCAATAAATCTAGATAAACTAGGCTATTTGTTGGTGAAATTTCTACGTATTAGGACTCAATTTCACCTAACCCTCATTTTTTAGTTCTTTTTACTTTTTTAAAAGATAAATAAATATTGTAATATGTATTTAAAATAATGCTACATGTGAAAATAAAAAGAAAGAAAACCTTTCCTAGTACTAACTGAAAGGTGGCATTTTAATTTTTTTTTGGCCTTACAATTATACATTTAGTTTTTAAGAACAGTTTTTGACAATGTTGTTTGTCAAAAACTGGTAATCTATTCTCAGAAAAGTCTCATCATACTGTCCAAGAAGAAAAAAATCTAAATGTATCATCAGTTAAAAGTTTTCAAAGAACTTTTAATATTTTACCAATATGCTCACTCAGTTCCTTATTATTTTGGGATCCTGCTGAGTAATTTTCTCAGCTGCTTAGTACAGTGCTGTACAGTCCTTTTCACATCTGGGTTCTTGTTCTGCCTTTTATTTTTTATTGTTTGGATTGACACTGGAGCTTCAATTTTCTCTTCTTAAGACAACAAAACAAAACTTTTCTTAAAAATGTAAATTGCCCACACTCTTCCAAGTTATCTTTAGATGTCTTATGTTTGTATGCTTAAAAAAATGCAGCAGTAAGTATTGCCTTTTTTCTCTGTCAGAGAAAGCTGTCTCTTAGATTTAAAAGAAATACATATTATTAGTTTTTTTTTTAAAAAGAGAAAATGCATGTAATTCTCTAAAGAGAATTCATGAAATCTGCTTATTTTTCTTCTGAAAGCATTCCTAATGAGATATAAGGCTATCTTTCTGGATATAAGGTTAGTCTTCTTAATCACCTGACAGAGACCTGCAGTGCACTTTACCACAAAGGCTTTCAAACAAACCAAGATGACAGCTGTGACAACGATAATAATGATTATGATATCCACCTGCAAAAAGCTTCTAGGGTTTCTTTTTGTCATATTTGATGTGTGAAATTTATAAAATCATAACCTTAAATAAGCTTGCTATGCTTCAATGATTCAATTAATAGAATGCTGTATAAGGTGGTAGGAATTCTGACCTCATCTCAAGCTAAGTTTAGGAAATATCACCTGTTATTTAGAAACTTATAATTATTTGTATAGTTTCTTGTACATTACATACTTGTCCCTGTTGACACATATTTTCTTTTTTTAAACCACTAAGTAACTAGCGCCTAGCATAGAAAGAAAATAAGTTTCAATAAATGGTTGCCAAATAAATGAACAAATTGCCAACACTAGAACACCTATTTGATGTGTGTTCAATATTAATATTAATACTAAATATTAATACTCAATACTAAATTAGTATCAATTTCTTCAGTATTTTGAATATAATGCAAAATCATCTTTTTAGAAGGATTTAGATGCTAAGGTTTGTATCCCATCTTGGGCCTTTTTCTTAAGGTTTCGGTCTATAGAGATATTCTATTATAGAAGTAAACTAACTAAATCAGTTAAATCGTAATATATTTGGCCCTCAGCCCCACACCCAGGCTGCCCAGGCACCCCAGTAGGGACTCAAACCCTGAAGGGACTGTGGGCAGCCTAAAAAACAGCTATCAGCCCATCACCCAGGCTGGCCACACCCCAATGGGGTGAGGATCCACACTGGGGGGCTTGGCCAGCCTGCAAACAGCCATCAGTCCCTCACCCAGGCTGACCAGGCATGCCAGCAGGTGGACATCCCCCGAGGGGTCCCAGACTGCGAGAGGGCACAGGCCGAGCTGAGGGACCTCCCGAGTGCACAAATTTTTGTGTACCAGGCCTCTAGTAAATAAATAAACCTATACTTTTATCACTAAAGTGGAGTTGTAGAAAGTGTTAAATCATGCTTTTGCAACCAATCACATAGGTTTGTGTGTTTTATTTTAAATGAGGTAGTTTAGATTTTACATTTACTACAAAAATTGATATGTTTAGATTTAATTTAATCCTGGAAGTTATGTATTTATGCTGTCTGTTCCTTATATTCCACTGCCCTCCCCACCACACACACACTTTTTCTTCTTGCTTTGGGATTTATTCAGCATTTTTATGATACTTTATAATCTCAATTATGGCCTTATCATTCACACCATTTAAAGAAATGATTGTCCTAGGACTCAGAATACAATTGGCCCTTGAACAACACCCCAGTCCTATCTACGGGGCTTTGATTCCGGGACACCCTGCAGAAATCAATATTTTAAAATAGGTGGGAGGTAAATGCATTGGTCAGACCATCATCTTAAACTAGAAATGTATCCCTTTTTTTATTTTAGCACTAACATTTTGCAAAAAGTTAGTAGTATTCCCTATCAGTTCAGTCAATATGTAAAAACACTTCTAGCTTCTAGCTATGTGGCCAGCTGTTATCACTACATTTTGCCATTTCATAGCATAATCATATAGGCTAGTTCACATTGTGCTGTTTGAGGTGGCAAGGGGGAAAACACAATTTACTCCTGATACTCTGGTTTTCTATGAGCACTTCACCCACGCCATGAATCATTTTCCAAAGTTAAACATTTTGCATAACATACATTTTAAAGATAAGATGGTAAATGACATTCTTATCACCGTATTTCTATTCCAAAGGTTGATATTTAGAGTTAATACGTATCTATATAAATTGGGCTTTTACTCACACTCCAGCTTTTTCCAGCAGTCAACTTCCCACTCTCAGATTTTTGCCTCATTCAATAAGGTACACACAAATAGACTCGACAAGGGAAACATCTATTTGCAAAGAAAGAATTGCTGTTACCATACAAAAGATTCAATCACCAGATACTTTAATTTTACTTCAGCTGCTCCCTATACTAAAAGCAACAGTGTCTCCAGCATATGTTTCAAAACACTTTTAATAACAATATCCTTTCTGTTGGATGTCTTCCATTTCTATGCCTGCTCAAAGCAATTACTTCCAAGAGCATTCAATAAAGGTAGGTTTTGATCAATAAAGAAGTATTCTGACCTCTTGGTCACCTCATCTAAGAGTCTACTGGGACAAAATATATTATTATGTTAATCTCTTTCATTTTTCCTGTGAATAAGGCTGTCTGTTCTTAATAAAAGTAGGAAGTATGAACAGAAATTACAGCTATAGTCTGTCATGGTCAGAAAAATCTCAGTGTAACACATGTTTATCATCTAATAGCACACCATACTCTCCCAGATTCTGAAAGCTATCTGAATCAGTTAATCCTGGATTATGTGCATAGCTCTTCAATTACATCATCAGAAGAAATGATGACATTTATTTCATAGGCAGTGATATGGAAAGGGAGAACAGTAAACATGAGCTCAACCAACAGAAGCAATGAGGAAGCCGAGTCTCTGCCTAATGCATTGTACAATGTCCTGCACGGGATGGTGTCAGCTAGTAGAAACAGGTCAACATAAGAATTTATGCCACTGCATGGCTTATTACATAACCAGAGGACTCTGAAGAAACAACTTTGCATTTATTCATACAATGTGCAGTTTTATGGACTCAATTAAATGATAACAATTATTCCTTATTTATTCTCACTCTACGTTCCACTACAGTCCTCCTAGGACTCACCTCAGGAAAACTTTTCAGAACCATCTCTATTCCCTTTGTTACTATTTCATTTTAATGGGTAGGGCTTGTTACCTTAGAAAACCTTGTTTATCATCTACTCAAGTCTTTCTTGGACCTATTACCAATTGGTTTTTTCTTGTCTGTGTGCAAATTATAAAGGTAATCAAAACTACAGAAACAATCATCAATTTAATTCCTGTGAACTCTTATACACACCAACTGGATTAAGTCATCCTATGTGCTTCATTATTGTCTCTATATATGGTACTTTTTTTTAAAATGCAAGACTTTTTGCTAAAATGATTAAATCTTACCATGTAAATACTATTTTAACTTATTAGATACAATACTAAAAATAAATACATACAGACAAGGGTCTATTCTCTACTATACTAGCATCACCAAAATATTATATACTGGAGTCCCGGTGTGTGAAATTCGTCCATGACTAGGGTCCCTAGGCCTAGCGGGCAATCAAGGATGATCTGTGGGACAACTGGCAGGGTGATTGGGAGGGGCCCCTTGCTGGTACCGCCTTGACTGGTCTGGCATCACCTGCTTTGTTGGCCCCACCCCCCACTGCCTCCTCTGTGTAGCCACCAGGGGGTGATCAGGGGACCCCTGCTCACATTCACCTTGGCTGACCTAGGGCCAGTGGGCTGGGGGCAGCTCTTGCAATGGAGTATCTTCCCCCTAGTGGTCAGTGTGTGTCATAGCAACCAGTCATTCTGCCATTTGGTCAATTTGCATATTAGGCTTTTATTATATAGGATTATTATCATCTTGCCCATTTTTAGTTTCTCCTTAATCTTTTATTCACAACCAAATCCTTACACTGTGGGTTTGGGAACTGCTGCTCTGTATGGAGGAAATACAGTAACACTATATTGTAAGCTATTTGAACAGATGCTTCACTCTGTTACCTTAACAGACACTTAGATCTTTTGAAGGAAGTCCCTTTCTGTGAAACTCTCTTATGCCCTCTCTCACACACCTCAGAATTTCAATGTGGGTTTGGCGTCCTACTTGCTCACAACTGCCATGTCATGGGCATCATTTCTTTATCAAGTTATGACAAAACTTTCAAAATCTATGTCAGCCTCTTGACCTACTCAAATCTTGCTGATATTACCTCTCATTCACAAAAGCCTTAGAGGCATGATTAGTCATGTTTCTTCACTCCAGGCTCAACCAGGCCTGTGGCTGATTTTCTCTCTCTGTGGATGACTAATCTGAAAAACAAAATCCTAGCATTTGGATAACTCTAAGTCATCCATGGGTCCCCCATTTCACACATCGGAAAATTGTTTTTGCATAAACTAGGATAATATCATTTATTATCTTAATGGAGGCACTTTGTGAGTAAAAATTGGCAATAATAATTATTATAACAAGAAAACAGGCATAAATGAGTGCTTTCCTGGAAACCTGTGATATATGGTCACTCTCTCATTCACTGATCTTTCTCCAAATATGATTGACATAACATCTTCTCTATTTGTAACCTCTTGGCCTCATTAACCACATAGTATCCAAGTGATATCTCAAATAAACATCTCACTTGAATTATAAAAAAAAAATTAACAACATTTTATAGGTATACAAAGCTTATTGGGGTTACATAGAAATTTTTAATTTTTAAACATATATGTGAATGAGCATTGCCAATATAAACGCCACTGTGTGAACTAACAAATTTCCTAACATTTAATTGCTTATCACTTTATAACACTTTTAAAGTGGCTATTGGGTCATCACAAAACAAAACTTCAGATAACCTATGATGAATTATGATCATCCAAATGCAGGATAAAAGCTTATTTCGAGTATTATTGATCAATAAACGAAGTTAGTTGTTCTTATTAACCTGCTGGGTCTGCCTGATAGTGTACTAAGCATAATCCCTAGGAGCAGTTGCTATAGTTCTAGTAACTCTGCTAAGCAATCATGTTCTGTTCCTAAAGGATTAATTGGGCCCCAAAATAGAGAAAGACTATGCTGATCTGGCTGCTTTTCTGTTAACCCCTCCCCTCCCCCCTGGAAAAGTCCTGTTGTCATGTAGAAGAATAATGAACAGCAAAGATGCCTCCAGAAATAAGGATCAAGTGAAACTAACAAAATAGAGCCTTTCCTGGTCTCACTTTTCAAAGCAGGTGATTTCTATGTCAAAATTGTCAATAGCATTTCTCACACAGCCACAGCTTCATAGTCGGAATGAAACAAAATGCATACCATAGAAGGCAGATCATTTTGCAAGGAAGAAGGAGCTGAATTTCTTTGTGAAGGCTTTGAAGAGCCCACAGATAATTCACCCCACCCATCCGGAGTACAGCTAAACCTGTGGAGAAGAACTTGATTGTCAATGTCATGCCAAGGTCAATGACATACCTAGAGGGGGTTGATATGGTTTTACCCTTCTTTGGATGGTTAAGAGCATAAGATGTATACTTTTATGTACAGATAGATGAAGAGGGAGCTTAAGTCCAGGGATGAGAAATTGATATGAAGATTACTTTATCTGTTGACTTTGTAATTGCTTCTAAGTGTAGTGAGAATGGCCAAACCATCCAACTCCTGTGTTCTCTGGAGTCCTTGCTGGCTGGCTGAAGCAGCAAGAAATATGCTGATGCCGTGGTGTGGACAAAGCAGACTGTATGGAATGGACCTGAGGGGCTACTTGAATTGAAAGCCCTTTGGAGGAACTTGAGCACTCTGGATATGGTGGGAATAGGCACTTCCATTTGCAGTACTAAATGTAATGAAAAAATTAATTATGCAAGAATCTGGATGATAAATTCTTTCTTGCCTCCTGGTTCCTGTCTATCACCCTTAATGTAAATAGATGTTTCTGCCTCTCCACTCAACTTTAGTTAATAAGATCCCAACATCAAAACTCAGCTAATGGCCAAGAGTTGAGCATTGCAAACTCTTAAATGGCATATGGCATTTGGCAGTGGTTCTCTTTTTGAAATAATTTCTTGTGATCAACTTTATATTTGAAAATGTAGAATGGAAACAAGATAAATTCTAGCTATGCATAGTGGGAGAAATAATGTTAAATAACAACATTGTACATTTAACAATTATTTAAAATTACTGTAAAATAACTCATTTATATACTAACAAGTGGTTGGTTTATAAAAGAGATAAAAATAATTAGTACTCAAAAGACACGGAACCAGAACAATACATTTAATGAGAATATCTTTATCACTTGCATGACTCTGGATAGTGATGACTACAATTTTGCCTGAGTAATATTGTCAATGAACTTTCTTTTTTCTTGGGTAATCAATTTTATTATTTCTCTCATATTGCTGCTCAGATTTTAATATTAGCCATAGTGCTGACATTGTCACTGGTAACTTCTTTTTATTCATTAATAAAAGAAACCTATTGTTTCAAATTTGAATACTAATAGAGACATTATTTGCATAGTCCTACTGAAGGACTGATTAGATTAATCAAAATTCTCTGATTAGGAGAATCCTTTCCAGTGTCAACCTTTGATAATTATATAGAAGCCATCACAGTACATAACATTTTAAGTGAAAATACTGTTGCCTCTGCTTTCTCAGCTGCTTTGCTTCTTATCCTATATAATAAAAGCCTAATATGCTAAGTGTTTGGTCATCCAGTTGACTGTTCAACCAATCAAAGCATAATATGCTAATGATATGCTAAGGCTACTCAACTGCTTGCTTAAGCTGTGCAATGATCACAAGGGCACAGATAGTCGGCTCATTGACCAGTCGCTATAATGTGCACTGACCACCAGGGAGCACACACTCTGACCAGTAGGTTAGCTTGCTGCTGGGGTGCAGCTGATTGGAACTGAGTGAGATGGGCTGGACATGCCCTGGATCCCTTCTGCGGTCCCTCCCTGGCTGGCCAACCCCCCATGTCCCTCCCTGGCGCCAATCATGCACTGGTGGGGTCCCTTGGCCTGGCCTGCACCCTCCTGCAATCTGGGACCCTCAGGTGATGCTGGAGAGCTGGTTTCAGCCCGGTGGTGGAATGACTGGTCGCTGTGACACACATTGACCACCAGGGGGCAGAAGGTCAATGCAGGAGCTGCCCCATGGTGGTCAGTGTTCTCACACAGGGGAGCGCCACTCAGCCAGAAGCCGGGTTCATAGCTGGCGAGCACAGCAGTGGCGGCAGGAGCCTCTCCCGCCTCCCCAGCAGTGCTA
Source organism: Murina feae (assembly GCA_004026665.1). Lineage (NCBI taxonomy): Eukaryota > Metazoa > Chordata > Mammalia > Chiroptera > Vespertilionidae > Murina > Murina feae. The sequence continues at coordinate 16,881 of PVJC01018439.1, read as the reverse complement.
AGGATGGCTCCCCATGGGGAGCAGGCCTAAGCTATCAGTCAGACATCCCCCGAGGATGCCTGAACTGTGAGAGATGCAGGACTCCCCTTGAGTGCATGAATTTTGTGCACCGGTCTCTAGTGAGTCTACAACTATGCTTGCTGCTTTAGAGTTTATGAAAATATTCTGGGTGGGTTATGCCTACATATGATGAATCAGTAGTATCTGCTATAATTCACAACTACCTAGTTTTATAATCAATGGAATGCTACCATTTAGTAAGTGGATGGACTCAAAAAATACTTATTTCTCTTATTTTAAGGGAACATGAGAAACATTAAAAAACCTTGGAAATGTTATCTGCATTGATGTCAGCATAGAACACTTTATTTAGTGAGGCATAATTATTTGTTTCAGATTTTAGAGAAGATAATTTTTGAAGTGTGAAAATGAGTAGTTAAACATTTTTAGTTAAACATTTGCTTATTTTTAAAGTTCTGATAGAACTAGTGGATAGTATGTAATGTTTTTCACTTAAAAACTGTTTTGAATGCACTAATTCTCTTATACCTCCATTATTCCCAATGTCCTTTTGAAGACAGAAGGAAGCTAGGTAGTCAGGCATTGGGATTATGGGGCAGGGAAATAGAACTGGGTGGAGTTACTAAGACACCCAACTGGGCGGGAAGGAAGGATGTGTGTAGGAGACATGAGCTTTAAAATATACGGATCTTACTAAGACAGGCAGCTTGCAGATAACCAATCACAAGGATGTTGCTAAGGAAAAATTTTTTGAAAAGACTAATCAGGGACTAACAAGCATACACACACACAAAAAAAACAAAACAAAACAAAAAAACACCACTTTCTCCTGGTCCTCCACAGGACACAATGGATTCCTGACCTTCCTGTGGCAGGAGAGCACATCCCCAGCACCTACATGGCATATGGCCATGTGAGCCTCCATGCACGGACTAACAGATTTTAATTCGCATGGATGCTTTCAACAAACTTCAGTTCCATTTACCAGTTTTGTCAAGACAACAAATTTGGACTTAACATCCTACATTTTGGTTTCACTTCCTTCAGTGAGAAAGTAAAAGCTTTCAAACTGAATCTTGTTGTTCATCATTACACGTTCAGTAATGCCATTGTAATGATAATCCTCCCTTTCTATTCCTACAAATGACAAAGCTCCTCAACTATTAAGGTCTTTTTTTTGTTGTTGTTGCTATGTATGCACAGCCCAATCATCAAATTGATTTCTGGTCCTCCTACCCTACACACTTTGCAGGAAAGCCACTTCAGCATTTATACCTCTCACTGACCCATGTCACCAATGAGTCACTGCAATCACCCGTTTCATTGGGGAATTCCCCTCAACACATGAACATGCTCCAGGAGTTCCCAAACAAATAGCAATCAACCCCCTTCCCCCGCCTCCAGCACTGCCCAGCCCAAACGCACTCATGCTTAGCTACCACTCCATTTCTGTCTTCACTATGTCTACGGGGAAGAAAAATGCTCTTTTCACTTCCTTACTTTTCTTGGATTCTGAAGCCCTTTGAATTATGTTTGTCCCCAATCCTCCCAAAAATAATGCATAGAAACTGTTTTTGTTTGAGCTCTATATTGACAAGATCATTAGTTTCTTCTCTGGAATCATTTACATAATCTCTTCCTGGAATTTGATTTCTGTTTTGAAACTGTACTATTGGCATCTATGATAACTCCTGAATGGAATTCCTAATCACTTAAGTCATCTTACCTTCTGGGAATCCCATAACACATGATATTGATATAAGAAGGATCATACCTCAAGATTAGAGTGTGACATAGTCTTTAACTCTCATAAAAGTGTTACTACAATATGATCAGCAGACACAGCCCCCTTTACCTACTATGTGTTTATCAGCATTTATATTTCTAGTCACAATCATTCATCATAGTAGGCAAAGAATATATTATGTTGAAATGATAGTCTCTATTGGTCTCAGAGAGGTTTGTTTCAAATTTTATTTCTAGAGGGTGATATACATAAACAATGTATTAACAACATATGTAAATTACCACCAGATTTGATTTATATTCTCAGAATTCTATAAAACACTCAAAAATTAATTAATTAAAAGAAACATTAAACCATAGTACATAGTATGTAACCTAAAATAAATTTGATGTATGCTTATTAAAATGCATTTCTCAAAATTATTTACATTAAAATACATTAAAATTGAGATTAATTATAAAAAGTAACAATAATTTTGAAGAAAGACAATGGAACAAAGTATCTAAATTATCAGAGTTAGGAAGATAAATGATACAAAGGTAAATCTGCATCTTCTAATTAATAATTTATTTGTTAGAAATGACCTGAAAAATTAATCAATTTGTTTTGGGCAGAAAACACAGAAATGCTTGAAACTTGTTACAATGTGGCAAGTAGCAAACATAAAGGTTCCCTTCTGACAGCTGTTTCTCAAATTCCTATTTTAACTTGAAAGTCAGAAGAAATACTTGTGTTTAAATAACTTTATGTTCATTTTTAAACCACACTTACAATTTCAAAGTCACATTTATAATTTTAATCACATTTTTATATAGGGTTTATTTGATCATGTTTTTCATATTTCATTCATTTTACAAATACTTTCTGACCTTGACAAAAGAACAAAAATGATAGAATTGCTTTGTTGCTTTACAATGAAATACACTGCTGCATCATTTAGAATGCAATCAATTGTAACCTTTGCCCCCTTTTTGTGCAACTTTTTAAATGCTTATACATACTATCATACCTACGTACTTTTCTTCATAGAAAATCAGAAAAGTTATAAAGCAAAGAACCTTTCCAAAGGCCATGGAAGCAGTCCTGAAACATTGATGGAAATACCGGTATTACCTAGTGCTTGCGGAATAACTCCCACCCCCAGTTTCCTCACCCACCAGATAGGAAAGCTCTGAGGCAGCTGCTAAACAGTTGGCCAGAGCTTTCCAGTTATAGTTAGACCTGCTTATTGATACGATCTATACTTTCTTCTATTCAGTGTTCATTTCTATTGCCCCAACATTGTTTCCAGGAATTACCTCTTTAATGAATTACTTACACTCAAATTCTCCTTCTGCTTAGAACATAGAAAGCTACAGTAGGACATGCTCCTACCCTGAAACAGGAAAACCAGCAGACTCCTAACCCTCAAGTCCTTCAGAGAGCTGAGGTTGTAAGGGCACCAGACGAATCAGAGTGGCAAACCTCTCAAAGGGGAGACAAAACAGTATTATAAAAGGAAACAAACATCTTACAAGTGTAATATAAAACAATGAAATTTAAAGAATTCTTAAGCACAGAATGTTGAATAGTGTCACAGGTCAGAGTTCCTTAGATCTAGACACAAAGGCAATTCAAGCACTCACTTGCAAGGTCTTTCCACTTCTCTCACAAGATAAAGGACGGGACAGAGAGATGAGGTGATATCCTTAAAGCCCTGACTGACTTAGACAGTGGCCCATGTCCTGACCATTGACTTCACAAATTAATTAATGAAGCTACCATTTATGTTGCAAAACATGCTCCAAACAGGCACATTTTTTAAAGAAAAAAAGGCCCTAACTGGTTTGGCTCAGTGACTAGAGTGTCGGCCTGTGGACTGAAGGGTACTAGGTTCGATTCCTATCAAGGGCATGTACCTTGGTTGTGGGCACATCCCCAGTAGGGAGTGTGAAAGAGGCAGCTAATTGGTGTTACTCTCTCATCGATGTTTCTAACTCTCTATCCCTCTTCCTTCTTCTCTGTAAAAGGAAATCAATAAAATATATTTAAAAAGAAAAAATGTTATGCCATTATTATCAGTTTCCAATGAGTTATATGTATTTTATACCAAAAAGTTATTTTTTAATAATCTTTTTGTAACCCATGACTTAAAAAATTGTTTTAAAGTGCATGTTTAAGATCATTGCCCATCCTGGTTGGAAATAGTTAACTTTAATTAGTTGTTTTTCCTTTTGGGAAAAGAAATTTTAAACATAGAAGCCTAGTTTTATCACGAAATCCAGCAAATCATTTTCTCTAAGGAAAATGCAGTTGGGCTTATAAAATACACATTATTTGTAATGCCATTATATGAAACACTATAGAATTATCAAAAGGTAGAATAAAATCATATGGTTCATATGAAATCTCAACTCTGCCCACTGGTAGCAATGAGAGCCTCATTTTTGCACTGTTATAATTCACTTGGCATCTATTCACTGATCTTAACTTTACTTATTTTGTTGGAACAAATTGTTTTTTAGACATTTTTAAACATATCAAGAATAAATTATTTCAAAAATATTGTTTTTCAAGAATGACAACTGGATATAAGTTCATGAACGTTAAAGTTAAACATGGTAGTAATGATGATAAAGAACTGGTTTTGTTATGTATTTTTTAAATAACACAAGAATAATGCTTAGTGTTTCTGTTCTTGAGGCAAAACTATAAGGGACTTGGAAAATCTTAATTGTGATTGGGAAAAATATGGAGAGTTAAAATCTGGGCAGGAGCTTACTATTTTAAATTCAGAACAGCCGGCTGGTATGGCTTAATGATTGAACGTCTACCATGAATCAGGAGGTTCAATTACAGGTCAGGACACATGCCCAGGTTGCTAGGTCAATAACCCAGTAGGGGGCATGCAGGAGGCAGCCAAGTGATGATTCTTATTATTGATGTTTCTATCTCTCTCACTCTCCATTCCTCTCTATTATATATAACCTAGGAGCTCGGTGCACAAAAATCTGTGCACTCGGGAGTAGGGTGGGGAGGGGTCCCTTAATCCAGCCTGTGCCCTCTCGCAGTCTGGGACCCCTTTGAGGATGTCCAACTGCTGGTGTGCCTGGCCATCCTGGGTGAGGGGCTGAAGGCCATTTTCAGTCTGCCCATAGCTCCCATTGACCCAAGGTCCCAGTGAGGCTGGATGGAATCAGGTTCTGGGATTTATTTATATTCTATCATTGAAACATTGTTGCCATGAGCAGAGGCCTAGCTGGCCTAGGCGGGCAGTTTCAACGGAAGCCTCCTGTGTGCTCTAGCTCCGTGGCTGTCTGCCTCCATTTTGGCTGGGTTAATTTGCATACAACCACTCTGATTGGCTGGGGGCATGGCTTGGCTGGTGGGCATGGCTTAGGTGTCTTGGAGTGATGGTTAATTTGCATATTACTCTTTTATTAAAGTAGATATTTAACAATTCAGAACAAATATTTGTAATGTTTATCTACTCTAATAAAAGAGTAATATTGAAATTGACCATTTCCCTCGGATGCCTAAGCCACGCCTACCAGCCAAGCAACGCCCACCAGCCAATCAGAGTGGCTGTATGCAAGTTAACTCAGGCAAGATGGAGGCTGGCAGCACAACCACAGAGGCGGGTGCATTGCAGGTGGTGGGGTGGGCAGGGCCCATGAGGTGGGTGGTGGGCCACAGAGTAGGTGGGGCACATGGGTTGGGCTTGGCCAGCCTGCAAACTGCCTTCAGCCCCTCACCCAGGCTGGCCAGGCATGCCAGCAGGTGGACATTCCCCACGAGGTTCCAGACTGTGAGAGGGCACAGGCCGGGCTGAGGGACCCCCCACACACACACACCCAAGTTAACAATATATTGTGCACCGGGCTCCTAGTGTTTAATAAAGTACATTTAAAAAGTCTCACACAGTCTTCACAGACTTTTAGGCCCACTAAGCATCAAGATACATACCTACCTTTGATAAACCCATAGAAAATGCATTTGTGAAATAACATTATGTCTCCTAAAAGACCTGTAGTCCCTGGACTAATACGTTAGCTTTATATCTATCTTTCACACCCTCCCTCATGGTCTAAACCATATAAGCTCTGCTTTAAAAAAAAAAAGTCAATACCTACTAATTACTTCCTGAGTAGGTTTTGGTGTTATTTCTGTGGAAGATATAATTTAGCAAACAGATTTAGCAAGCAGCAGATAAAACAATTAGTACAAAGATCTTTTGTGAAAGAAATGGCTGGCAGTACACCCAGAGTGAAGGCTGAATTTGTAATTTAGAAAGCAGATTTAGCAAGTAGCAGATAAAACAATTAGTCTAAAATCATGTGTGTGTGTGTGTGTGAGAGAGAGAGAGAGTAGTTCACAGAATAGAAAGAGAGAAGACACATTTGCATAGAAATGATATGTCAATTTTACTGAAAAGAAAACAATTTTCCATCTCTACCTCTTAACCTTTTGTTTTCCTTATGATTTTCTTTTTTCTCAGATATTACAAATAGCCAAAGCACTGAGATCTTTCAAAAATCCTGACATAAGCAATATTGTCTCATGTAGTAGAACCACTAAATTTTTTATAACTAAAATCACCGTGACTATCTACTGGATTGGGGAAGGAAATGAACCTTTTTCCCCCCGTGAGCCTATGCTTCCTTGGTCATAGCTTGAACTTCACAAATAGAATCACATATTAGTCAATTAGAACAAAATTTGAAAATCCAAACCAATATGGACTTACAGTAAAGTAACTCTCTGGAATATTTTCCACTTTTAGGGTTCTAATTAGAAGCAAAAGAAAGCATTAACGTAGTAGAAATGGACCAAAGAATGGGTTCACAGTGCACTGATTGGATTGCATTAGCTTCACATCTCTTCCCCTGACTTAGGAAAGGTTATTAGTAGTGTGAATTCTGGATCCTGAGGGATAGAGTTCCATGCAGCTCTTAGATCTCACTGCTATCGAGGGACTTCTATCAAAAACCAGTAAGTAGTATGTATCACATCTTCTTTACCTCATTATCTATCAAAGAACCCAGCACTGTTATCAGGGACATCTCTTGACATTTATAGTTATGGAGGCCATGGATATTAAGCTGTATTAAGAAACTTACTGATTTTAGAATACAATGTCAAACACTCAGGTTGAAAACTGCTTTGTTTAATTTGGGCGTGTTCATTGCTGGTAACCAACCACTCTTGTTTTAATCATAGTATTTAAACAACAAGCCTCATGGGTGACGCTCCAACTCTTTATTCTAAGCTAACTCCAGCTCGCAGATAATAGAAAAGAGCTCATAGACCCATATTTATAAAACAAATACTGCACACAGAAACTTACAAGTAATTTTCACATATGTAACTGTACAACTAAAAGCTGCTCCATTTATGTAATTTAAAAAATGCCTATACAAAAATATTCTTGTACATTCATTCATATTTGTTTTCTAAGTTCCATTTGTTACCTATGCTCACTCTAGCATTTTGCTTTATGTTGCTCCATGTTGCTGTTTTATATGCTGGTTTATGGATATAATTCTTCTTTCTTATAAAATCCAAAGGAAAGGGGGTTCTCAAAGGAGGGTTTTGCAAATTATTTCTCTGCAGGACTTTGCAGGCAATATAGTCTGTATTGCAACTACACAGCTTTGTCTCAGTGTGAAAGGTATCATAGACAACAGGTAAGCAAATGGGCCCGATCGAGTTCCAGTAAAACTTCATTTACAAAAACAAGTTGTAATGGAACAAATAATTGTATCTAAAATATAACTTTATGATGAGCCATATATGAAACTACATATTTATTTATTTGTTTTATTTAAAAGTATGTTTTATTGACTTTTTTTAGAGAGAGAAAAGGAGAGGGAGAGAGAGAGATTTCTGTAATGTAACTTTGCCTATTTTTCAAGATATTCTCTAAAAGTTTCATTAATTTGTAAATATAATTTCTTTTAATAATTTGCATTGCTATCAAGAATTAAGACTAAAGTTACCAATAGTTTGTAAAAACTTCACTATTTTAGAATTTTGATTATTTCACCTACATGAGGCAATGCCATCTCCCTTTCATATTTCTGCTTAATTCCCTAGTCAGTGATACATCTACCTCTTCCACATGCTGGGATATACTTCTGCCCTTTAACTCATCCTATTACCAGTTTTCTCAGCGATATGAGGAGTGGATGAATGAAAAGCCTAAATGCCAAAAAAACTGCAAGGGCATACCTCTGAGCCTTTCCCATCTAATTCTGTAACTGCTGGCCTCCTGTGCCCTTTCAACCTGGTTTATATGTCTTTCTATTATCAACCATTTTCCCTGCCTTTGACATCCTCTCCATCTCAGTGCTCAGATTTCTGCTTATTAAGCATATTTTGCAAGGTCTTGTACCTTATGACGAAACTCATTTTAGGGTTAAGCTTGGGGCTGTGTTTAAACTGCTACTGTTTTAAACACTTAATACTTCCATGACCACATGTTCCTGATGTCATGTGATTCTGATAAGTGATGCTCTCTTCTTGTGCCTACTATCTATGTACATTACTTTTGACCTCTGTTTAACTTCTAACGATGGTTCATTCAGGAGATATGTAGTTATTTTTTTACTTTATCTTTTATTTTAAAACACTGTGTTGTAAGTATATGTCAGTGCATCATTTTTAGAATGTTATTTATTTACTAGGAGCTCAGTGCATGAAATTTGTTCACAGGTGTGGTCCCTAGGCTTGACCAGCGATCAGGGCCGATCAGTGCCTACTGGGGGATGGACCGCAGGAGGCTGGATGGCCTCAGGAAGTTGGCAGTGGGAGCGCACTGACCACCAGGGAGCAGCTCCTGCATTGAGCAGCCCCTGGTGGTCAGTGTGTGTCATAACCAATTTTTCCAGTCATTCTGGCATTCTAGTCACATAGGCTTTTATATATATACTGGGGGCCCGGTGCACAAAAATTTTTGCACTGGGTGAGGGGAGGTCCCTCAGCCCGGCCTGTGCCCTCTCACAGTTTGGAACCCCTCTGGGGATGTCCACCTGCTGGTGAGCCTGGCCAGCCTGGGTGAGGGGCCAATGTCTGTTTATAGACTGGCCAAGTTCTCCAGTGGAGATGCTCACCCCAGAGGGTGTGGCAAGCCTGGGTGAGGGGCTGAGGGCAGTTTTCAGGCTGGCCACAACTCCCACTGACCCTCCGGGCCATCAGCCTGAGAAATGATAGGGTGGCGCTGGCCATCCCATGGCCTCCCAGGAGGGGGCCTCAGGCCGGCCTCCCGAGGCTTCCGCCTGGGAAGCCGATGGGGTGGCAGTGGCCACCCCACACACTATGGCCTCCCAGGAGGGGGCCTCAGCAGTCAGCCGGCTGGTCCCGCCCCCCAGGGCTTCTGCCTGAGAAGGCATCGGCCGGCTCAGGGCTCCGGATGCCTTCCCAGGACTGAGGCTCCCAAGATGGTGGAGGCCGCAGCCCAGGAGAAGCCACAAACCGGGGCTGCGGCCTCCGCCATCTTGGCTAGGTTAATTTGCATACATCCACTCTGATTGGCTGGTGGACATGTCTTAAGCGTCCCGAAGAAATGGTTAATTTTAATATTTTGCTTTTATTAGTTAGGATAAATATAGATTGTTACTTAATGTCACTGGAAAGTAAAAACAGACAGATGTTTAAATTTTAGTACCAATATACTTTTATAATCTTGAGCCACTGGATATTAGATTTGCAAAGAATTTTTGACATGTGACATTTTTGAATTTAGCATTAAGTATTGCTGTGCTGAGAAGTAACGACTTTGCTCAGTGGTTGAACATCAATCTATGACCCAGGAGGTCATGGTTCAATTCCTGGTCAGGGCACACGCCCGGGTTTCAGGCTTAATCCCCAGTGTGGAGTATGCAGGAGGCAGCTGATCAATGATTCTCTCTCATCATTGATGTTTCTCTCTCTCTCTCCCTCTCCCTTCCTCTCTGAAGTAACCACTTTGATAATATGTAGGTCATAGTGTGAAAATTAATTAATAATGCAATGAATATTTCCTGAGTAAGCATGTCAGATTTTTAAGTAAATGTGTATTTGTGAGAGGAATTTGATGTAGAAGAACAAATCGGCAGCTGCTTTTTAATCATATGTATAAATTATGATTCTAATTTAATAGCACAATGCATTTGAAAGAATGTACCACTTAGTATCTATGCTACTGAGCATTTTTTTTGCACAATAAGCATCACTAAAATAACTCATATTTTATGTTTTTTAAAACAAATTGGATCCCCTTCCCCCTCCAACTGGACTTATTTCATTGCCTAACACCTGGCACTAGTAAATAACATTAAGCTTGGCTTGAGAAACTACCTTTGTTTTCCTAGCTCTGCAAGTTAGCCATTTATGTCTCTGTAAGGTGGGTGGAAGGCTTGACACACCTAGAATTAATCCTTCTTTCTTCAAATACTTCAGTGAGAGAACAGAATCTCTGTTACTAGAGCAAATAGCAAATCTTACTACATTCACTGTTAAAACAGTTTTGGAATTGATGACACTCTTGACAATAACACCATCCATTCACACATGTGTACTTATGGTATTAATATATATTACTAGGGGCCCGGTGCACAAAAATTTGTGCACTGAGGGAGAGGGGGTGTCCCTCAGCCTGGCCTGTGCCATCTCACAGTCTGGGACCCCTCTGGGGATGTCCACCTGCTGGTGTGCCTGGCCAGCCTGGGTGAGAGGCCAATGTCTGTTTGCAGGCTGGCCAAGCTCTCCAGTGGGAACCCTCACCCCAGGGGGTGTGGCAAGCCTGGGTGAGGGGCTGAGAGCAGTTTTCAGGCTGGCCACAGCTCCCACTGACCCTCCGGGCCATCCGCCTGGGAAGCGATTGGGTGGCCGTGGCACATGCAGGGAAGTGTCAGGCCTCCCTGCCTGTGCCCATGGCCACCCAATGGCCTCCCAGGCAGGAGCCTTGGGGGCCGGCCAGCTGATCCTGCCCCAAGGCTTCCACCTAGGAAGGCATCAGCTGGCTCAGGGTGCTGGATGCCTTCCCAGGACTGAAGCTCCCAAGATGACAGAGGCCGCAGCCCTGGAGAAGCCGCGCACACTGGGGCTGCGGCCTCCACCATCTTGGTTAGGCTAATTTGCATACAGCCACTCTGATTGGCTGGTGGGCATGGCTTAGGCATCCCAAAGAAACGGTTAATTTTAATATTACGCTTTTATTACTTAGGATTTTAAAACTTTAACCCTCAGAATTCCAGGATAAATCGTCATCCTTATTCACAATCTGAGTTGAAATAACTCATATTAAAATGTTAAGTTAGCCCGGCCAGCGTGACTTAGTGGTTGAGTGTTGACCTGTGAACCAGAAAGTCACAGTTCAATTCCTGGTCAGGGCACATGCCTGGGTTGCAGGCTTGATTCCCAATAGGGGGCGTGCAGGAGGCAGCTGATCAATGATTCTCTCTCATCATTGATGTTTCTATCTCTCTCTCCCCTTCTCCCTTCCTTTCTGAAATCAATGACAATATATAAAAAGTAAAACAGCCCTAGCTGGTTTGGTTCAGTGGATGGAGCGTCAGCCTGCGCACTGAAGGGTCCCAGGTTTGATTCAGGCCAAGGGCATGTACCTTAGTTTCAGGCACATCCCAGTAGGAGGTGTGCAAGAGGCGGATGCTTGATGTTTCTCTCCCATGGATGATTCTAACTCTCTGTCCCTCTCCCTTCCTCTCTGTAAAAAATCAATAAAATATATTAAAAAAATAAAATGTTAAGTTATATTAGGAATATATCTACAAGAAAGAATAAAGGGATATTGGAAATTAAACTTATTAGGGCTTTTACAACAATTTAAACATAGTAAACAAATTTTTATTCTAATATTCCAAATTTTAAAAACATTTTATCAATTAGCATAAAGAAGTACTTGGCATTTCTTGTAAATAAAAAATAAGCAAAAATAATGTTCAAAACAACCACTTTAGGGCTATGAAAATGAACTAATGGTATTCACTAAATTACTGAACTTTGGGTAAGAATAGTGGCAGTCTGTTATGTTATTGCCTGGAAAAGCTCCTATTTCCTCCTAGCTCTGTAATACGGTGGCTTCACCACGACATGCTGGTCATGAAAACCAAGGGATGCTTTAAATTAGGGATGTCATTAGATTAGAACAGAGTGGATAACACCTTATATGCATAGGAATTAGTAGTTATAGTAGCAACCTCATTGTAAATAATGGGAAAGGAGAGACTCAAAGAGCCTGAAATTATGGTCCTGGTTGGGACAAGCAATAGCCAACTAGTGGGTTATTTACCAGACAGATTCAGAAAATTTGACAAGCAAAGGAAGGTTTGCTAAGTTTAACAGACATCTCTGGCTGACTGATAGAACTTTATTTAGACAAAGGAGAGCCTGAAGGGGCCGTTATCAACACATCTAATACATCCTTAGCGTCCAGTGACTAGGGACACATGCAGAGAGAATGTGAGACAGTGACGTGCAAAGAAAAAGCCAGGGAAGACTTGAAAATGACCTGAAATTTGAAACTACTTTGCAACTCAAAGATAGATAAGCCCTAGCCAGTTTTGCTCAATGAATAGAGCATCAGTCTCTGCAGACTGAAGAGTCCCGGGTTCAATTCCAGTCAAGGGCACATGTCTGGGTTGAGGACTCCATCCCTAGTAGGGGGTGTGCAGGAGGCGGCCAATCAATAATTCTCTGTCATTATTGGTGTTTCTCTCTCTCTCCCTCTCCCATCCTCTCTGAAATCAATAAAAAATATATTTTTAAAAGGGTAGATCATTAGCAAAGTGTGAAAGTCTTAACCAGCTCAGAGTTCTTGAAAACAACTTCTAAATAATCATTGACCAGCAATGGAATGACTTTTATAAAACTGCAATCGTCATCATCATCATCAGTGACATAAATCTTAAAAGACCAGTTTTTAACAAGCACCACCACCTTTACACTTTCAAGAGCCTGCAATCTAAGATTCTTCAGAGAAGAGTCCCACAGCTAAGAGCACAGGAGCCAGGAAGGTACAGAAAACAGGCTACACAGAAGAAATGACTGTCAGAGTGCTTATTAAAAGCCCTTTCAATGCTAGAATTATTATTCGCACAGTAATTAATTAAATCAAAATAACCTTCAAATAGACATTTAAAATTTTTAAAGAAGCTGTGCTAATATTCTTTTTCTCGTCAATTTTGATACCTATCAGGAAGCATTGCGATTTAAGGCCATTCAGCACAACACTTTTGTACAAAAGGCACATAAATAGCCTAGAAAAGCCCCAGATTGGCAATTAAAAAATAAAAAAAGCTCTTGTGAGAAAGAATAGTGGTAGAGGAGATACAGTTCACCCATCCTTGGAAACTGACTTGGTCAAAGACCAAAAAATTACTGAATAAAATCAAAGTTTTCATGGTTTATGAACCAGGGAAAATGGAATGAATCAAACACAAAACTCCAGGAGCTATTCCTTTTGAATAAAGAGGTAGGCAATCTTCAGTTAATGAGTTACCCTAATTAATACAGTCTATTAATTAAATCAAGACCCTAATAAAATGACTTTTATAATGAAAGAAAATGGTTGACAGGAAGTAAAATGTGTATCTGAATGTTTCTTTAAAAGCTCATAAAAATCAACAGAGCAATATTTTCAAAGGAACTTTGTGAAAATATAATTTACAGGGATAATTGAATTGAATAGACGTGTTAAGAAAATATTTCATTGTTCTTGATCCACTTTAGCAATGGAAACTTTCTTGCTGTTCTTCCTAACTGTGCGATTTTCCCACATTATAGTTTCTTTTTTCTGAAGTGAAATGGTTGAAATAAGTTTAACTATGTTTTTTATTTGAAATTTTAAAAATCTTCATAATGCTAGAGTTTGTACTATCTATCTATATATACTTACACACAAAAATGCATCTATCTATACACACACACACAGATTCTAAAATTCCACTTATTGGAGTCTTTCCTTCCTTTGGTAATGTCAAGTTCTTAGCAGTTAACACAACTTCATAATAAAAATAAGGTCTGCTAAAGAATATTTTAATGTCCTTAAGATAAGTGCATTTCAATTTCTGCTATGTCCGTTGTAATGGGTAAATTTATGTGATAATTATGTAGTAGAAATAAGAGCAAACAAAACATACTTTAACCAGGCATATTTAATTTAGACCAATTCATTTGATGTAATTTTGTTGGATGCCACTTATTTTGTTAACTCGAATTAATATTATACTTTCTTCCTGTGAGTGATAATTCCCCTACATAACAGTTATGCATTGCACATAGTGGATCATATTTCAGGTGCACTGACAGAGCTTGTGGGATAGAACAATGTGTTAGGTAACTTTTGGAGGTTTATATCGTACTAGTCAACATGTCGTGTGATTGAGAGTTTGTTCTTACATATGTGTGTGAAATTTGCTTACAATCACTTTGACCAAGGAAGTCCTTATTTTCTAAACACTACAGACAACTCATCTTGATTTTGTGTTTGCTTTTTCTATTTCTTATGACATAAAATACATTCTATAAATGAGTGACATTATTATATTTAAATTATATTGTTGAACTGCTTCATCAGTTTTATCCGTGAAATATGAGAGAAGATATGAAACACATATATACATACACAAAGTAGATGCATTGCTTGATGAGCTTGATAGAACAATAGATATGTAGATAGATTGATCAGTGGAAAGATGGCTGACAGACATATAGGCAAGAGAGAATGAGAGAGAGAGAGAGAGAGAGAGAGAGAGAGAGAGAGAGAGAGAGAGAGAACAACATGGCATTTTTTGTTTGTTTGTTTGTTTTAAATATATTTTATTGATTTTTTTAATAGAGAAGAAGGGAGAAGGTTAGAGTTAGAAACATCAATAAGAGAGAAACATCGATCAGCTGCCTCCTGCACACCCCCCCACTGGGGATGTGCCCGCAACCAAGGTAAATGCCCTTGACTGGAATCAAACCGGGGACCCTTCAGTCCGCAGGCCGACGCTCTATCCATTGAGCCAAACTGGTTAGGGTCAACATGGCATTTTCAAGCACAACTTGTAATAGCAGAGATTGCTTCAGTTAGAACTCACTGTTTGCACTTATTGTTTTATTAAATATTTTCCTAAACTAATTCATTATCCAAATGAAAAAAAAATAATAAAAACAAAACAAGAAATCAATATAGCAAAGTATATAAATTTATTTTAAAATAATTATTATAGGATGGGTCTAAAATTTTTTACCAAACTATTTGAAGTGACTCCATTGTTAATTAAATCTCACAATAACCCTAACCTGTTTGGCTCAGTGGATAGATCGTCAGTTTGCAAACTGAAGGGTCCCAGGTTTGATTCTGGTCAAGGGCATGTACCTTGGTTGCGGACACATCCCCAGTAGGAGGTGTGCAGGAGGCAGCTGGTCGATGTTTCTCCCTCATTGATGTTTTTAATTCTCTATCTCTCTCCCTTCCTCTCTGTAAAAAAATCAATAAAATATATTAAAAAAAAATACCTCAATAGTAACTACTAAAACTAGAAAACAAGGTAGTTCAGAAAAATGTTGAGGGGATGATTATACATCTTGAGGCATTTCTAATTTTGCTGGCATGCTTTCTTTCTACAATAATCCAAAACTACACATATCCCTGAAAACACAGCTCAAGGAGGCATTTAATTTTGAAGAATGAAAGCAAAAACATGTAGTTTGATCAGTAAAACTGGATTGGGAAAGAAGGGAGTATTTGAAGAAAAGGATTAATCTTAGAGGTGGTGTACATTGGGATAAATTGTATTTTTCATTATGTTCTCAAGTTAAAGAAGTAAACAGGGATCAGAATAAGAGTATATATGTTTGACATGTTTTGAAAAATTAACTTTTTTTCAGACATAAGTGGAAAAGAATATTTAAATATGGGTTTTCTGTCAGTGAGAAAAGGCTTAGAAAAAAACATAAAGAAATGTAGGGTTAAAATTACTGTTCAAAAATAATATATGAAAATGCCCGTGACATTTCTAGAAATTTCTTGGCAAAGATTTCTGTGGGAGGAGCCTCCCATTACAGGGCTTTCTCTTTCCCCGGGAAGGACTTCATCCAGGAACATTTCTCTCTTCTTGCTGTGCCTGTTAGTCATGGGGGTGAATAAAATCAATTGTTTTACATTTCTAGATCGGATGGACATTTTATTAAAAGCAGGAAGCATTAGTGTATCCTCATGTCCTTGTTTCATGATCCTTCCCTCTTTATCACTAAGTCTGGGTAAATTCCCTAGGTGAGGTATCCCTTTGTCTGGAATGGTATTGGGAACAGTGATGGACAGTGACAATCTACAAATACTTTGGCCAAATTTACTTTTTTTTTAAAATCAAAGGTGACATTATAATTCCATATGACTGTGTCTAGATCTTATTTCTCAGCTTGGTCTAGACTTGGGCAGTAAAAAAGGCACATTATTTCTACTTGTGATTATAAAGTATATTAAAAAACCATACAGAGTTAATTGTTAGATATGAAAGCACAGTACCTGAGATCTAAAGTAAGAAGAGTAGAGCACAGACTTATTGTCATAAAAGTTGGAATGCAATAAAAACAAATTAGAATAATTAAAGATTACGTAAAATTGAATTTGTAAAGAAAGAGCTGATGACTGTTTGCAGCCCAGTCAAGCCCCCCAGTGGGGACCTTCACCCCATGGGAGTTTGGCCAGCCTGGGTGAGGGACTGAGGGTTGTTTGCAAGCTGGCCAAAGTCCCTTCAGGGTGGGGGGGTCCCACTGGGGTACCTAGTCAGACTGGGTGAGGGGCTAAAGGCCGTTTTCAGGCTGGCCACAGCACCTTCAGGGTTGGGGGCCCTACTAGGGTGCCTGGCCAGCCTGGGTGAGGGGCTGATGTCTGTTTTCAGGCTGGCCACGTCTGTGGGCTGGAAGCAGGTATCTGGGATTTATTTAACTTCTATAATTGAAACTTTGTAGCCTTGAGCAAAGCTCAGGGCCAGCCAGGGCAGGCAGGAAGCTTGCTTCCTCCATCGCCGGGGCCAACACAAGCCTCCTGCTCACTCCATCTCTGTGGCCACAGCCATCTTTCTGACAGAGTAAGGGTGTGATGGTTAATTTGCATATTACTATTTTATTAGATAGGACTAGGGGCC
>PVJC01018438.1:0-31329 GCA_004026665.1 Murina feae | reverse complement strand
ACCTACAGCCAAAATTACTTTACCCAGCAAAGCTATCGTTCAGAATTGAGGGTCGGATAAAGACCTTCACAGACAAGAAAAAGCTAAAAGAGTTCATCACCACCAAACCAGTATTATATGAAATGCTGAAAGGTATCCTTTGAGAATGAGGAAGAAGAAAAAGGAAAGTAAAAATTATGAACAACAAATATATATCAACAAGTGAATCTAAGAATCAAGTGAATAAAAAATCTGATGAACAGAATAAACTGGTGAATAGCATAGAATCAGAGGCATAGAATGGAGTGGACGGACAATTTTGGGGAGTTAAGAGTGTTGGGGGTCTGTGAAGAGACTGGACAATAATTGTACACCTATGGATGAGGACAGTTGGGGGGCAAGGACAGAAGTTGGGGTGGGAAATGGGAGGAGGGGAGCTATGGAGGGAAAAAGAGGAACAACTGTAATAGTCTGAAAAATAAAGATAAATTTAAAAAAGAAAAAGAGAAAACAGTTATAGCCCCTAGCTGGTTTGGCTCAGTGGAGAGAGCATCAGCCTACAGACTGAAAGGTTCTGGGTTCGATTATGGTCAAGGGCACATTCTCAGGTTGCAGGCTTGATCCCCAGTAGAGGGTGTGCAGGAGGCAGCTGATCAATGATTCTCTCATCATTGATGTTTCTATCTCTCTCTCTCCCTCTCCCTCCCTCTTTGAAATCAATAAAAATCTTTAAAAAAAAAAAAAAAGGAGAAGACAGTTACCATCTGCCCTCATGGAACCTAGAAGATAATTAGAGATCAAGTAAATATAAGAAAGTAAGCAGAGGTGCAACCTTAGAGAGAAGTAGGGACGTGTCCTCCTCTCAGATGAGAAGGAGAAAGAGGGAAGAGTAAGATGTAATGAGGTTCTGACGCACAGGGTAGCAGACGTTTAGGGACATTATGGATCACAGCTTTTCGTCATCCCAAGAACTAAAATACACATCTGCTGAGAATGAAGGCAACCAGTTTATAACTGGTGCCATAAGGAAGACAAATTTTAAATTACCATTCTATGGACAAAATACGGGTGTGTCCCACCATCAAAGGACCAGTTGAAGCAGGAGAGTATGGTTCTAGGATTACCTGTTTTGATTATCTTGGATGATTCTTAACTATCCTTTCTGCACAGGCCCTATCTGAGACCACTTAAAGCAGAATCCCCCGTGGTGGGCCAAGGAGCTACGTTTTTATCAAGCTATACAGAAAATTCCTACACAGTATGGTTTAGCACAATTACAGCATTGCTGTGCCTCAAAAAATTGAATCAAATGTTTGTTGTTATTAATCCTCACCCAGAGATATTTTTCCATTGATTTTTTTTTTAGAGAAAGTGGAAGGGAAGGGGAGAGGCAGAGAGAGAAACATTGATGTAAGAGAGAGACATTAATTGGTTGCCTCGTGCATGTGCCCCAGCCGGGGCTGGGGATCAAGCCCGAAACCAATGTATGTGCTCTTGACTGTGATATAACTCCAGACCTTTCCGTCTGAGGGCCAATGTTCTATTCACTGAGCCAAATCATTAGGGCAAACGTTGATTCTTAAAGGTTATATTTTCCTGCCTTCATCCCAACTTTTATTTTTTTAAGATTGTATTTATTATTTGCTCTCATCAGATTATTGCAAGTTAGAAGGAGTAAGAAGTTAAATCTTTCATCAGTGGCTATAAATGGTTTCATATTTACAAAAGTACCTTTTGGTTTTTCAAGGAAAAATAGACCTATTTTAGAAAGCTTAAAAATTATATTCTAAAAATGAAGACTAGCAGACACTACCAAATAGTATATTGTTAAATTTTATATATAAAACTTAGTTTTATATATAAAACTAAATTTATAGTTTTCACTTTCTAAATCTTTCTACATTCACATTATCTCAGCATCTACCTTTAAGTGAGGCCTGAGAAATTGAAGTTTATTAAATTTGGACTATACTAAAAAGCAACTGGCAGTTGAAGGTTAAGTAAATATGGGAAACAATTAAGAAAGGAAAGTTTGACAAGGAGTCCCTAAATAAAATCCTTCCTTGAATTTCACAGACAGCATTAAATGACAAACAAAATAGAGAACATAGTAAAGATCTATAGGGAATATTCTCATAGAAAACTGTACAGTGAATAATATCCACCTTTTCCTAAAGTAACATTTGTGACAAAAAGTAAATTGTCTGATATGTAAGTATACACACTGAGTGGCCAGATTATTATGACCTCCTGACATTTGTAGGCAAATTAGCTATACGCTGCATATTACGGAAATGGAAGCCAAAGGCCTATTCAAACACCTTTGCTGTCTGCAGTTATCAAGATAAAATGTCTCCAATTCACACAGAAACACAAAGATTGGACAGTCAAGCACTGGAGAAAAGTCATGTGGCCCGATGAATCATGTTTCCATTTGCATCATGCAGATGGCAGAGTGAGAATTTGGCAGAAACAGCATGAAAGCATGCACCCCACATGCATGAGTACAACCCTTCAAGCTGGTGAGGGCAGTGTTATGGTTTGGGGCATGTTTTCCTGGCATGATTTGGGCCCTTTGATTCATGTGGAACAACATCTGAATAGCACAACATACCTAAGTATCATTGCTGATCAAGTTCATCCTATCATGTTGATGGTGTATCCCAATGAAGATGGCTTCTTCCAACAAGACAATGCGCCATGCCACGGTGCTCGTATTGTGCAGGAGTGGTTTCAAGAACATGAGGGAGACTTTACCTTGCTTAGGTGGCCCCCACAATCACCAGATCTCAATCCAATTGAGCATTTGTCGGATGAAGTTAAAAGAGCCATCAGGCAGCTGGTTCCACAACCATCAAATCTCACAGACTGGACAGTGCTATTCATCAGGCATGGTGTCAGATTCTTCGTATCACCGTCCAACATCTCACGGAGTCAGTGCCAAGAAGAATCATCATAGTATTGAAGGCAAAAGGTGGCCCAATGGAATATTGATGGGGTGGTCATAATAACCTGGCCACTCAGTGTATATCAGATATGAATATACAGATCTATTTCTATTGAAACAAGTTTTAAAACATTTATAAATATGTTCATGTTTAAATTGGCTATGAGTAGTTTAAGAAACTACTTATAAGTTGTGCCAAGGGAGATCAGAGTACAGTATACATTTAGGATATTTAAAAATCTATTCATTAATTAAAACATATTTCTTGAGAAATAAAACTATATGTAAATGTCTTATACCCATT
Organism: Murina feae; assembly: GCA_004026665.1. NCBI lineage: Eukaryota > Metazoa > Chordata > Mammalia > Chiroptera > Vespertilionidae > Murina > Murina feae. Next base: position 28,099 of record PVJC01018438.1, on the reverse strand, counting down.
ATTAAAAATGAATGATATAGATTTAAATTATAATACTAAAATGTAGTTTTCTATTGCAGTATGTCTATGGACAACTGTAAAATAACATTTCTTTATTTTTATTTTTATGTGATTTTTCCTGCACCATCTTTTCTCCCTATACCTCTTCCACCTCCACCCACCTCCCCCTGCAATCATCTCACTGTTGTCCATGTCCATGAGTGAAAGAACATTTCTTTTAGTGGATGTTGTTTTCAAAAATTTTAGATTGGATACTGATGATACACTTTAGATATGTAGAATATTCTAGAGAAATTATAATTGTGATTGAAGTTCAAAGTGCAATAATACAGAAAAGAAAATATTTTGGTGAAACAATTTAATGAAACAATATATTCTAGACATTTTCCTCTTTTTAAAATAAATTTAATCCTAAAGTTTCTCAAAAGATAGAGCACAGCCACAAAGAATTTCTGTGTCAAGTCCTAATCGGTTTGGCTCAGTGAATAGAGCATCAGCCTGCGGACTCAAGGGTCCCAGATTCGATTCTGGTCAAGGGCATGTACCTTGGTTGCGGGCACATCCCCAATAGGATGTGCAAGAGGCAGCTGATCGATGTTTCTTTCTCATCGATGTTTCTAACCCTCTATCCCTCTCCCTTCCTTTCTGTAAAAATCAATAAAATATATTTTAAAAAAAGAATTTCCATGTCAAGCTGACTCTCTATAGATCATTTCATAAATAAAAAACATAACGGGTTTAAAAAATAAATACATAGCAGGTTTGGTCATTTTATGTAATCATTTCCATAAAATGAGTGATTATTTTACATTAAATGAGTCTCCCGGTCAATTCATTGAAGGCACAATCAAACAGTAGTTAAAGACCATATAGTTGCAAAATTAGCAATAACAGTTTATACCTAATGTTCCTTACTACATGTCAGGCAGTGTCCTATTAATCCTCTGTTTTGCATACAGCGGTAGGAGTGATTCTAATACAGCCCCAGTGGGATCCTGCCTCCGCTCTGTTCAGAGCCTTGCAATCACCTCCCACCTCACGCAGTCTAACAGCCAGAGTCCTCACTCTTGCCTACAAGGCCCTTCATGATCTGTATACCTTGTCTCCCTTTTCTCGAGTCCTACCGCTCACACAGGTCACAGCGCCCTCCTGACCATTCTTCCAGTGTGCCAGTCACAGTCTGCCTTAGGCACTTCACAGCTGCCGTCCCCTTCGCCTAGAAACACACCTCCCCTCCTGCAGAGCTTTATTCCTAAGTCACTCGCTCAGGAACACCTTCCCTGTCTGCCTTATCTAAATTTGCATAACTCCCCTCAGCACTTCCAATCCCCACTGCCTGCCTCTTTCTCCTTAGCATTTTTTGCCAACATACTTTGTTTTTCTTGTTTACTTTCTGTCTCCCCACTCAGATATAAGTTCCACCAAAATAGAGATTTTGTTTGTTTTCTTCACTGCCAGTGGAAAGTATACAGCATATAATAGGCACTCAATAGATGTTTATTGAACTAATGAAAGGAGGAATGAAATGCCATCACTTATTTCTGAAGCAAATAGGCTTGTGTAGGCACGGAGAAACTTAAAGTATGGTAGCATTAAACATCAATAAAACAGCTTTGACAGAGATCTCCTGCTTTATCGCTCTTCACCAAAGGGAGAAGGGGTGGGGGGAAGGGGGAGTGATCTCTTTTCTAGCCCTCAGTTCCTCGTCCATTTCAGGTACTTAATAAAAGTTACTTGTACACACTTTGGCCCAGCCCTTTAAATCCTCTGGCTTTGTGGCAAAGCTGCATCCCTGCTCTTTATTAATCCATAACATTTTAGCATCCAGACATTCCCAAAACTTGGTTTGTATTCTCTGGTCTGACCAAATCTGGACTGGCATATTCCCTGACATAAAAGTTATGAAGTTGGGAAGTACAAGAACTCTGATGGTGAGCATAAATCAACACAAAGATCAGCCTCATTCTTGTGGCAACTAAGTCCTGGCAGTGGCCCAGCGTGACAATGCTCCTTAAGAACATCATGAATGCAGAGCGCTGGCTGTGGCAGCCCACCCTCCACGAGGTCTCTGGTCCTGATGTCTTCCCTCAAACCCCACCTGCCACCACGATGCCCGCGCTGACTCTGCTCACCTTCACAGCCACCTGTTCAGGCTCAGCCGCCTCTGTGACCAGTGATGGCCATGGCTACAGTATTCCACTTCCCAGCTTGCCAACGATGATGGAAAGTTTGGGGGTACCAAGAAGTGGACTCTGAATAAACACACATTCAATATTCTTTACCGAGTATCCAGGATGGTGTGCTGCCAATGTTGTCACCGTGCTGGCTGAGCATGGCGCAGGGGAAAGTTCACGGGCTTTAGGACTGGACAGACCTGGGTTCAAATTCCAACTGTAGAGTTTTTTTAAAAATAGTACATACTTACTAAAAACTTACGACATACCAGATATTAAGCTAAGCACTTCACATGCAGAAATCATTTGAGATAATGATAGGACATGAGTATTATTATTCTCATTTTTACAGATAAGAAAGTTGAGACTTAGAAATGTGCCTCAAGCCACATAGCCAAAAAAAGGCAAAGCAGATACTTGAACCCTAATTTTTCAAATACATACTCCTAGCCACTATTTTATATTAACTTTGTGAGTTGGAGAAAGGAAACTAACTTTATTAATTCTTGAGGCTTTAAATTTAAAAACATAAATAGCCAAGAACATAATACTACTCAGTAAATGTGGAAAAAAACCTGTCTTAAATTTGAATGTATTTAAAGAATTCAGGTTAATTATGCTGTGCTAATGGATTTTTTTACATGTTTAAGGAAAATATTACTTTTAGGGAGATATATAGGAAAAAATTTGAAGGAGGGATAATATTGTGTCTGAATGTGCTTCAAAATAATCCAAAGGAGTCGAGTGGGATATAGATGAAACAAGATTATCATATATTTACGGAAGTTAAGTAATGAGTACTCTGGGGATTTTACCATTCAGTCTACTTTTTTTTTAGATCTGGAAATAACAAATGTAACACACATATTAAAACAACATGTGTGTGTGTGTGCATGTGTGTGTGTGTACAGAAAAAAAATAAAATTACCTTTATAGATTCTCTATAAATGGGAAATAAACCATTTTGTTCTTCTGAACAAAACTTATCTTTAAATATATAGTCTCTTCAATGAGAAGTTGTTACAATATAAAACAATGATTTATCAGGTGCTACATTTAAAAAGTAAAACTCAAGCAATACCACTAGTTATGTTGAAATTGCCCTCAAAACCACAACTGTGTCCTCCAGTGTGCATCCCAGATTTATACGGTGACTAAATGAAGAAAGTCAGTGTTCTCTGCTTCACACAGAAAGCAATGAAATCTGATCAGCTGCAATAACCAGACGATTATAGTTTTCTGGCCAATAATTTGTTTTAAGGGGATAAAATACTTAGGAATTTTTTCCTTAAAACATCTTTTAGGATCCTGAACTGGAAAAATATCAGAAAAGTACTAGATAAGTAATGCCAATGAGAAAGGAAGTTTAATTCATGTACTTCGTGTTTCCTTATAAAAACCTAAAAGCACAAAATATGGCTTCCGTATTGTTGGATTTTTCTTCTAAGGAATTAAATAATATTAAAGACCTAAAATTTGTAGGCAAGCTCACTTGGTGGTTCACTAGGGCTGTGACTTGTCTTCAATTCTAATATGAAGATATAGGCAGTAATTTGGTGATGGCATAATAAAATAAAATAAAATAAACGCTATTTTGGGCGGGGGGGGGGGGAGAAGATAAAGCTGTACATGATAACATGGACATCAGGTAGGACTTTCACAGCTGTCAGATCTGAAAATTCACTTTAGACCTAGCAGCAAGAATGAGAATATCCAGTCTGTCCTCTTGAATGTTCTGGGGAGTCACAGTCAGAGAGAGCAGTTTTCATTCTCTTCAGTCAGTATCTCTTAAGAGAGATGAAACATTCTTAAAAGGAAATTTATATCTCCAAAAAAATTATGAAGTTACAATTAAAACTAATGGACAGCTAAGAGAGAAAAAAATGTATAGTCTGGAGTAGCTATTTTACTTATTCTTTACTCTTTCACCACAATAATCACCAACCAGGTCAGAAAACAGAAACTATAGTGCAACAGAAAGTGCTGACTGACAGACAGAAGCTCTGATTTGCACTCCCCGTTTTGTCTCACATCTGTGTAAGTCAGTTAGTCAGTCTCAGCTTCAGTTTCCTCATCCACAAAGTGGTAATAATACTTCAGAGTTGGGAATATTAGGGGTAAATCAAGCATACAGGTAAAGGCCTAAATAAAACAAAAGAAAATGTAGCATTACTCTTCATTTATAAGTTCAATGGAAAACAATATCAAAATGTGAGCTGAAGATATGCATATTGTATTTAGCCATGGGACTGTGTGCTACCCCAAATATGAAATGTCCAGTGGGAAAGATGATCTTTTGAGGATCCTTATCACATGAAATAAAAGTTTCTTCATTACTTTGGGCAAAACTTGTTTTAATAGTTGTACCACTTAGTCCTGCAGATTTTCCTCTGCATTTCTACTAACTCAAATTCTGATTTTCATGTGGGGATCTTCATGCATTGATTATCTTTTCTTTGCTCAATAAACCAAATAGCAACCACATCTTCATGCTTTAAGAATTATATAGATTTGCTTTTTAAAATTACATTCAAAGAAACCTTACTTCCTAGCAGTGGTTTTCATGTTAGTTTAATAATTTTCTTCCAGCCAGAGTTAAAGCCAGGTCCATGTTTTCTTCTCTACCACTTTTTTTCTTGTCAGTAATTTAGTCTCAGGAAGAAGAAAAAATGATAGAGAGTAGAAAGAAAAAAGAGACAGAAAAATAGTTATAGTGTAAGAATGAAACACAAAATTAAATGATAGAACTAGAATGATTATAAGCAAAAATAAGTGATTTTTTAAAGATGACTACCGTATTTTCCAGCGTATAAGACGACTGGGCATATAATACAACTCCCAACTTTTGAGAAGATTTTCCTGGGTTAAAAAGTCCGGATGGAGACCGTATGCGGCACAAAAAGGAGCCGACCTGAGACACTTGCAGTCTCTGTCTGGCTCCATTGACAACCCCCGACTTTTGAGAAGATTTTCCTGGGTTAAAAAGCAGTCTTATATGCTGGAAAATACAGTACTTTTTTTTTTTTACTAATCTTTATTATTAAGCAAAAATCCTGTGTTAAGTTAAATTTGAAAACCCATTCTGTCAGTTTTATTACTATAATGCAAACATCTAATAAAAGTACAAATATACACATTTGGAATAAAACACTCATTATAAGTGAAAAATTTGGGACTTTAAACTTATTAGTATTTTAATTATTTCTTAGTTTTAGCTCTACAACATAGCTAATATTTTATTAGGTTAGATTTTCTTAAAACATAATTTAATAAGCACATGCATGAATTTGCACACAGGTGCTTTAAATGTGCAAATAACACAGCTCCAGCCTGTTTTTAAACCACTTTTCTATCTTCCCATTTGGGTGACAGAATAAAACAATAAATCTTGATCGTCTAGATGAAAATTGAAAAACAGCATATTATCGATGTCTTCATTCCACACACCCCTCCCACTCAGAAAAGATGCTTTCAGAAATGTGTTTGGCAAACTCGATGTTCTTGTAGATCAAGGTGCTTCAGAAGCATGACTTCTCTGAGGAAACACTAGATCTTGTAACAGAAATATCTTTAAATCTTTTAGATAGCCCGTCCATGGGGAAAGGTTTAAGAAAGGATCAAAGCTTGTCCTTTCAGCTTGAATTATTCCATTACAGCTGAATGTGACATAATTACAAAAGATGTTGGATGTGGAATCTCATCAGGATTATCTGACACTCATCTTGGTTGAAAAAGTCTCCCCAGCTGTTGCTCTGATCGCCTAAATGTGACAGCAGTGCAGAGGACAAAAGTACGTGTAGTGACCACTGTTTGGGGGAGCTTAGCTTCGTTAGGCCATTTTGTGACTTTCTGCAAATATCAAGAGTATGGAAAAACAGAAAACATTGTTCCTAATATAGTTCCATTTCCATCTCTAAAGCAGCTTAGAAAACAGAAAAAGACAGCACCAGGGAGGGGCTTATCTCCTGGCACATTTGTGTTTGATGCAGCCAAACTCATTTAGGTGCGCACACTTCAATCAGACGTGATCATTTGCACTTCTATGCAAGTCTGTGTACGTCCTTATTTGTTTATACGATCTCATCTTGATTTATCACTCTCCTATCTCGATGCCCGTTAATGGCTTCGCTGGTGGAAATTTTTCTTATTGGAGATGAATCAGAAAGAGCATTATGACCCTGAAAATGAAATAAACTGAATAAATATTTAATCTCTTACTAAGTTTTATTGGTCATCAGTAAATCACACTGAAAATTGTAAAAGGTGCGCTTTTTACAAGCATTTGCCAAAGTTCCTCTTTTAAATATCACCAGAGAAGCTCCGTTGTAAAATATAACATCAAACATAAAATGTTGAATAATTACTCATTCCAAAGGATTTGGGAGAAGCAAAAAAAAATACTTTTCTTTCCTTCCTTGTCGTGGATTACATTTTCTTCATACATTATTAATGAAGTTAAACTACTAGTAACATGCCAAATGTGCTGCACAGGAGATTTGTGCCTAATCCAGCACAAAACAGGCCCAGTCACATAATGATAGAAAAAAGAACAAATGTCAACAGTTTCACACTGGGACTAGATTAAGCAGACCGTACTTACTGATTTCTTACACAGGGATTATCTCACTTTTAGTGCTATGAGAAGGAAGGCCACACTTCTCTTATATTAACACAGAATTGCACCTGAGGGGGGAAAAAGGGGACAGAAGATGCTTCGTCCCCACTCCCACTCAGCCCCATGGCCATGGGACCTTGATTTATTAAATATCGCAGACTTAAGCCATTGTTTGGATAATGCGGTACATAAAAATGTCTAATAGTGATATACACGTATTAATACCTTAGAGATCAAATATAATATTGCTTCTCATTGAACTCTGATTAGATCGTGCTTAAAATAACTGGTGTTTATTGTTTACCCTTCTACTTGCTAGGTTTAGAAAGCTCCATGGCTTAGACGAAGGCTGGATTCTTTTACAGGCAATATTAATGTTGAAAGAGTTTAAGGATTTTTCCCCCTTTAATCTCTGGAGGCTAAGGCTGGCAGGCTTTACGTAAGCAAGCTAGCCATTGACTTCACTGGGAGTTTAGCAGTTGCATAAATATCACTGGAGCTGGCTTCCGTGCTTCATTATTAGTCTTGTTCAAAGGGTACTTACGTATTCACCGAAAGTGTGGTTTACAGACGTGTGATGTCCCATGTAGCCAGGATCATGTCTACTATTCCTGTCAAGGATACAGACTATTAGATTAGGCTATATAAAAAATTAAATAATTTATTTATTTACACTTCAATATAGAGACATTCCGTGACCCCAAAGATGGCAAACACCATCCAGTCTACAATTGACCTCATTATATCAATAACAACAAAATATTCTAATGCTTTTGTATTAAATAACTTCCTAAATGTGCCTTTTAAAATAACTTGATTCTTACAAAATATTTTGAGGAACTTTAAGAGAAAGTTTATCTTAAAAGAAATTTTATCTTAAGATGTACTTCCATTTGGTTCCTAAACTATTTGTTAATTTACCCTTTCTCTTATTCTAACTATTTCATACAGAGGCTAAGAAACCAATCATTCAGTCAGTGGATTTCATCATTTAGGTATATTTGCTTATAATGTACCAAACAACAGTTTGACATCTTATATATAGGCATTTCTGAAATAAATGTTTAGAAGATTCTTGCAATAAATTTAAAAGGTGAGCAAATAACCTATTGTTCCTATATTGAAATATGAAATGACCTGTTTAGCTGACTATATCATTGTGTTAATCAGATCAAAATTGATCTTCAATTTAATTTCTATGTAGTTATAGCAACTCTAATCTGTTTTATTACCAATGTCACAGCCTAAATACTATGTTGCCTGAGTAGCAAATAGATGTAGTTCATGAAAAGGAGACCCAAGAATAATAAATAGATAATAAGCCATCTATCATTCTATTAAAAAAGCAACTTTCAAATTTTATGTGAAGACTTATGTATAAAGTGAGTTTATGCCATTATATGTGACATTAGGTTCATCTGTATGTATGTTCTTGAACCAATAGTCCATCTTTTTAAAGACTGACGATGAACTCAGAGTCTCTATGAGCAAAGGGATAATGATACGTGGGACCGACCAGTCATTTTCATAAATGGACATCAATAAGAGCAAAGCTCAAAATATAAATATTAACAAGACATAAATATATAGAGACAGATATACTTTAGTATACTACATTCCTTTATAATTCATAGGTAGACTTTACATCCTTTCTATTTCACAAGGCAAAATTTTCATTATAGCCTGGCTACATGCTTCCCATATCATTGATGTCTTCAACTGGTGAGTGGTTAGGAAATATAAATGCCTTTTAACATTAGCCTAAATCAAACATAATTAAATGTAAATGTGGTGTCAAATTGTGTTGGTTAAGACAAGATGACTTTAAAGATGGTATATAGTAGCTTTTTCTAAAAGTGGTATTTATATACTGACTAGTGGCACAGTGCACAAAATTCGTGCATGGAGGTGGGGGGTCCCTCAGCCCAGCCTACACCCTCTCCAGTCAGGGACCCCTAGAGGGATGTCTGACTGCCAGTGTAGGCCTGATCCCACAGATCTTGCAATCTGAGACTGCAGGCTCCTAACTGCTCACCTGCCTGCCTGCCTGATCACCTCTAACTGCCCTCTCCTGCTGGCCTGATCTCACCCCCCAACTGCCCTCCTCTGCTGACCTGATCTCGCCTCCAACTGCCTCTACCTGCCTGATCTCACCCTACTGCCCTCTCAGCTGGCCAATTTGGTTCTAATTGGTTGGTTTCTATGCCAGTCAGAGTCAAAAGCTCTGCCTCCTAAGGCAGCCATTGGCTCCTCACAGTTGACCCAGATTTGGTTCTGATTATTTGGTTTCTATGCCAGTCATCATCTCTGGGCCTATCAATAGAAAGGCAGGGATAATCAGCCACCCCGGAAGAGGCCTGAAGAGAAATGGAGGCACGCCTGTTGGTCAGACTGGGAGAAAAAGAGAGAGAGACAAGTGTTGATCAAAAGCTGCCACAGAGGCAATGGGTCAGTCCCTGCTTCTCTCTTAAGGCCTCTCTCTGGCCCTGATTCACAACCCCCTCAGCAGTAAGTGCTGGGTCATGGTGCCTGCAGCAGAAGCAGTCAGTGCTGGGATGGCATTCCGCTGACTGTGGGATTGACTTTGGGTTGGTCAAGCCTTGGTCATTACTGTTCTTACAACCCAAGGTTTTTATATATTTGGATGATTCATAATTAAGTGAATGATACACATATTAACATTTTTTTGGTACACATAAGTTTATATAATACACATATTAACATTTTTTTACTTTATTAAGTATGCCCTTATTTTGTTTTAAATAGAAATATGCAATCTGAAACATAAAATCCTTGATTTCTCAGATATTATTAAGATAAAGTTAAAAAATACACACACATTAACACAAATGATAAAAAAATATTCCAAAAGTCTTGAAGCCAGCATGTGAATGGGAAATGCATATATGTTCTAAAAACAAAAGATCTAAAATAAAAACTATGATATCGAAAAATATATATTTAAAAGTTGCATTGAGCCCTGGCCAGTGTGACTCATTGGTTAGAACATTGGCCTATGCATGGCCTGCACAAGTTCAATCCCCAGTCAAGGGCACCTACCTACGTTGCAGGTTCAATACCCGGCCCTGGTCAGGGCCTATGCAGGGGGCAACCAATCACTGTGTCTCTCTCATATTGAGGTTTCTCTCTCTTTCTCTCACTTTCTCCCACTTTTCCCCTCCACTCCTTTTCACTCTCTCTAAGAATCAATCAAAAAAATATTCTTGGGTGAGGATTAATAAAAAAATAAATAAGTTGCATTAATATTTTCAAAAGGAAAGGATGATGCTAGGAACATCAATCAATACAATTCATTTTCACTCATTATTTTCCATCTGAAGCAGCTTCTAGCAGATCTTTTGACCTTTATGTTATCAAATCAATTCACCTCAGAATGAGTACAAAACCCAAAGAAATCAGTGGCTTAAGAGAAAAGAACTTTGACCATATTCTCTTTCTAAAGAACAATTATTATGCACTCACCCTGTGAGGACTTTTAAACTCCAAGGGTTTACCCGCCAGCTGTAGTTCTGGTCTATGCACAGGGGTAGATAAAAAAAAAATCCCTCCACCTGGTAGGCTCTGCCTTATTGGACCTCAGGCAACTGGACCAGAGGAGCATCTGGCTCCTCTGCTACAAAAGGAGCCATCAGTGTGACCAAAGCCAAAACCTGGTTTAATTAGTTTATATCATGCTATTAGCTTAACATTTCAGGAAGACGGGAGGTGGAAAATAATGCCCTGATACAGAGAGAGCCTGGCCTGGCCAAGACATTCAAGGACACAGAGTCATGCAAAGCAGTTGTGAGGGAAAGCCATCCCAGGATGGTGCACCACAGTGGGCAGGGACAGGTTATACACGGCCATAAAGGCCACTGGAATGCATTTGGGTTTTAATCTAAGGACAATAAGAAGTCACAGAAAGGTTTTGACAGGGGAACTAAATGATCCCATTTTCATATATAAAGATATTTCTAGAAGAATAAGTGAGGGAGAGGGAAACCAAGAGGGGAAGAGACAGAAGGGTCAGAGGCTATTAAATTAGTTCAGCAGTGATAGGGGCCTGGACTAGAGTGGTCGCAATGGAGATGGAGAGAAGTGGATGGCAAGTAAGATGACAGAAATCTGATTTCTGGACTTCTGGTAGGTTTAATAGAGATCATCAAGAGTTGGAAGGAACATAGGTTTGGCTGCATGGGAATCAAAAATTTAACTTGGAATATGTGAAGTTTAACATACAATGACATATACCAGTGGAGATGTCAAGGAGGCAGGTAGTTGGTTATAAAGTCTAGAGCTCAGAAGACAGGTCTGAGCTAAAGAAATCAATTTTTACAATATTTCAAACTATGAGATTGAGTGGGGAAACCTAGGAAGAGCGTAGAGACAAATAAGAAAAGAGGACCCAAGATCCAAGACAAAGCAACATATAAAGAATAGATAGAGGAGCAAGAGCCAGCAAGCACAGAAGACATACCAGGGAGGCCTGGACAAAACCAGGAGAGATGGGATCATAGGAGCAGAAAAGGAGTTTCCACAAGGAGGAAATGGTCAACAATGGCAAATGCTGCAGAAGGAATAAGATGGAGGGGAAAGTTGGAGGCACAGAGTCACTGGATCCTCGGCAAGGGCAGTTTCAAGGAAACTGGCAAAAGGTATTGCCAGATTAGAGCAGGTCGAAGAGTAAAGGGAAGATGAGGAGGTGGAGACATTGTATAGATAGGGTTTATTTTTAAGTTTATTTACACACTGGAGCTGAGAGGGAAATGTGGAATCAAGAGAGATTTCTGTTTGTTAGCTTTTTTGTTTTAGGATGAATTGTTTATATGAATTGGAGGTGTTGATCCTGCCCCGCTATTCCCAATGCATTCATTTCTGCTTTCCAAATCTAGTTCATACTCACAAGCACCTGGATCATCCATAAGGAGACAGTTCTTCCAAGAAAAAACACAGACTCATTAATAAACATCTACTTAATCTCCCCACTTAGAATTATCATTTCCAGATAGATTATTTGGTTAATGAAAAGGAATTTCAATCCAGGGTATTTGACAAAGCATAGTACTTCAAATTGAAAAATAGTTTACCTATAAAAAAAAAACCTGTTTCACCAAAATAAAGTGTCTTGCCACCATATTTTAGGTTAGAAATAGACCAAGGAGTTAAAAATATTAATAAAGTTTTTGTTTTAGTTGAATGCTCTATATTAGTTGCTAGAGCTGCTGTAATGAGATATTACAAACTGGGCAGCTTGAGAAATCAGTCATCTCACTGTCTGGAGGCTAGGAGTCTGAGGTCAAGGTACCAACAGGGTTAGCTCCTCGTGAAAGCTATGAGGAAGAATCTGCCCCATGGCCCTCTCTCAGCTTATAATGGTTTGTTGGCAATCTCTCAGTTTCCTGGGCTTATAGACACATCACCTGGTCTCTGCTTTCATGTCCACACGTCCTCCCTGTGTGCGTGTCCAAATCCCCCTTCTATAAGGACACCAGTTTTATTGGATTAGAGCCCAGTCTAATGACCTCGTTTTAACTATAGATTCAATGCACTCCCCATTAAAATACCAAAGGCATATTTCACAGATTTAGAACGAACTTTCCAAAAAATTCATCTGGAATAAGAAAAGACCCCGAATAGCTAAAGCGATCCTGAAAAAGAAGAACAAAGTATGTGGGATCTCAATACCCGATATCAAGCTGTATTACAAAGCCACAGTGCTCAAAAATGCCTGATACTGGCACAAGAATAGACATATAGATCAATGGAATAGAATAGAGAACCCAGAAATTGACCCAAACTACTATGCCCAATTAATATTCGACAAAGGAGGCAAAAGCATACAATGGAATCAAGACAGTCTCTTCAATAAATGGTGTTGGGAAAATTGAAAAGATACATGCAAAAAGATGAAACTAGACCACGAACTCACACCATACATAAAAATAAACTCAAAATGGATAAAGGACTTAAACATAAGACGGGAAACCATAAAAATACTAGAGGAATCCACAGGCAGCAAAATCGCAAACATATGCCAAAGCAATTTCTTCACTGATACTGCTCCTAGGGCTATGGAAACTAAAGAGAAAATAAACAAATGGGACTACATCAAAATAAAAAGCTTTTGTACAGCAAAGGAAACCATCAACAAAACAACAAGAAAGCCCACTGCATGGGAGAACATATTTGCCAATGTTATCACCGATAAGGGTTTAATCTCCAATATTTATAGGGAACTCATACAACTTAACAAAAGGAAGATAAACAATACAATCAAAAAATGGGTAGCAGACCTAAATAGACACTTTTCTAAAGAAGACATACAGAAGGCCGAAAGACATATGAAAACATGCTCAAAGTCACTAATTATATGAGAGATGCAAATCAAAACAACAATGCACTATCATCTCATACCTGTAAGAATGGCTATCATCAACAAATCAACAAACAACAAGTGTTGGAGAAGATGTGGAGAAAAAGGAACCCCCTGTGCACTGCTGGTGGGAATGCAGACTGGTGCAGCCACTGTGGAGAACAGTATGGAGTTTCCTCAAAAAACTAAAAATGGAACTCCCATTTGACCCAGTAATTCCACTTCTAGGGCTATATCCCAAGAAGCTAGAAACACCAATCAGAAAGGATATATGCACCCCTATGTTCATAGCAGCACAATTTACCATAGCTAAGATCTGGAAACAGCCTAAGTGTCCATCAGCAGATGAGTGGATTAAAAAGTCTGTGGTACATCTACACAATGGAATACTACGCTGCAGTAAAAAAAGAAGGCATTTTTGCCATTTGCAACAGCATGGATGGGACTGGAGAACATAATGCTAAGTGAAATAAGCCAGTAAGAGAAAGATAAATATCACATGATCTCACTCATCTGTGGAATATAGAGAACAACATAGACTAATGAATAAGGACAGATCCAGAGACAGAGAAGCAGCGATCGGTCTGTTGATCCCCAGAGGGAGGGTAGAGGAGAGTGGGAGTGGGGGGGGGGGGGAGATCAATCAAAGGACTTGTATGCATACATATAAGCCAAAACAATGAAGTCAAACAACAGGAGAATGAGAGCATGAGTGAGGGGAGGCGGGGAGGGTTGGGGGTTGAGGACACATCTGTAATATCTTGGCCAATAAAGAAATTAAAAAATAAATAAATAAATAATAAAAAATAAAATCAACCAGTCAATAAAATAAAATTTCATCTTATTTTTTACCTGAAATAAAAAGATATAATTTAACTCATAAAATGCAATAAATCAAAAATAGTATTGCCTTTTCTTAGTAAAAGGGGGAAAATCAATTTTTGTGAGAGATAGCTTTAGACTCATGGTATTCATATTTTGATCCTGCAGTTCTTATACAGGCAGACTTGTGCATGTTCAAGACCTACAAGATGTAGACCATGGGAAGCAAATCCTCACACCTGTCCTAGCTTATCTGAGTAGCTTGAAATTCAGAATATCTAGTCATAATCTTTATTTTGAAATGATAATTTATAATAATAGCTGTCATAAAACATGAACAGTTTTGAATATACAGGTACTTAATTTTCATAATATATATAGTTGTATGGAATTCTGAGTTGAATTTTTCAGAGAAAGATGTAACAAGAATGAACATTTTTCTAATGCTACAATGCTGATAAGGAATTCTTGCTAGGTAAAGAAGTTATTTTTTGCCCACCTGGCATGGCTTAATAGTTGACCTACAAACCAGGAGGTTATGGTTCCATTCTGGGTCAAGACACCTGCCCAGGTTGTAGTCTCAATCCCCAGGGTGGGGCATGCAGGAGGCAGCCGATCAATGATTCTCTCTCATCATTGAGGTTTCTATCTCTTTATCCCTCTCCCTTCCTCTCTGAAATTAATAAAAACATATTTAAAAATAATAAAATAAAGGAGTTGTTTTTTGTTCAAATATCTTGATTTTTTCTTTATTTTAAAAAAAAGGTGAAGTCTCAAACAAGGGCCACATTGCTTTGAAGAAAGAAATAAAGGAAAGGCCTGGCATGGTGGCTCAGAGTTTGAGTGTGTCAACCTATGAACCAGGAGGTCACGGTTCGGGCACATGCCCTGAAAGCAGGCTCGATCCCCAGTGGGGAGCGTGCAGGAGGCAGCTGATCAATGATTCTCTCATCACTGAGGTTTCTATCTCTTTCTCTCTCCTTTTCCCTTTCTCTCTGAAATCAATAAAAATATTTTTTAAATAAAATAAGACATACAGGAAAGGAAGAATTGGACTGAGGAGAGAGAAAAAAGGGAGAAGCCAAACATTTTTATATATACCAAGACTCTGTGCCAAGAACTGGTCATGTGAGGAGCTCCCAGAGGCAAGAATTACAAAGACACATTTGTGGTCTAATATTTATTATTGATTATTTTCCAGGCTGAATGTTCCCTCTTTTCCTAACTTCAGGCCTTCACAAAAGTCTACGTATGCAAACTTGGGTTGGTGGAACTTTGGGGGAGCACAAGAATTGAAGTACTGGTATACAGCATGGGACAACAGAGTGTTGAGGAAAAGTGACAATAGCATGGAAGATAAAATGCAAACTGGAAGTTGAGCTTTATAGAAATAGATGATTCACTACAGATCACCAATCATCGGGTTGACTTTCCCAGAAAGCCTTGAACATATTAAGAGGAATGATGTGATTCTTTCCATTCCTGAGATAGGGTCAATGACTATTTGACTATTTTATTTAAATCCAAAAGCAAGCTGGAAGATCATGGAAATATCAAGCAGGCAGTTAATACTTGACTTACCTAAGTATAACAGTGTCCCGTTTCTGGCATATTAGGACCTGAATATGACTTTGTCATCTTCTTTTCTTTTGTTTTGGTTTGTTTTAATAATCCTGCAGAAATACAGAATGGAAAAACCTCACTGATAAGTAGTTTGCGTGAAAAAAAGATTAAGGGATTTTAGTTGGTGAGAAGATCAATATTCCTCAACAATGTTCTCTAAGAAAATAATGAAACCTTGAGCCACATTAATAGAACTAGAATTTCCAGAAACAGGAAAATGATATTGTCACTGGATCTTCCTGACTCATAATATCCACATTCAGTTCTGGACACCTAAGACACTGGCAAAAGGACATAAACACATGGTGGCAATGAGAATGATGGGGAATCTAAGAGTCACGTCAAATACGCAGCAAGTGAAGAAACTCCCTGTTAACCTAAAAGAAATAAGATTTCTTAAAGGAAACAGCATTTGTTCAAATATTTACAGAGTTATACAGAAGAGTGTGGTAGGTAGAAAAACACCTCCCTCCCCAATAGTCTATAACCTAACCCC
This sequence comes from Murina feae, assembly GCA_004026665.1. NCBI lineage: Eukaryota > Metazoa > Chordata > Mammalia > Chiroptera > Vespertilionidae > Murina > Murina feae. Next base: position 11,996 of record PVJC01018438.1, on the reverse strand, counting down.
TTAAACCTGTAAAGAGGTTACCTCACATGGCAAAAAGGACTTTGCAGATTTCATTAAGGATCTTGGGTGAGGAGATTATTCTGGGTTACCCAGTGTATTCACAAGAGTTCTTTTATAAAAATATATATATATGTTATTGATTTTTTACAGAGAGGAAGAGAGCGCTAGAAACATCAATCAGTTGCCTCCTGCACACTTCCTACTGGGAATTGTGCCCGCAACCAAGGTACATGCCCTTGACTGGAATTGAACCTGGGACCTTTCAGTCCGCAGGCCGACGCTCTAGCCACTGAGCCAAACCGGTTAGGGCTACAAGGGTTCTTAAAAAAAAGGATGAGGAAAGCAGAAGATCAAAGTGATGTGGTACCATCAGCCACGGCATGTGGGTGGCCTCTAGAAGCTAGAAAAGGCAAGGAAACGGATTCTATCCTAGGGCCTCCAGAAGGAACACAACTCTGCTGATCCATTTTAGATTTCTGACCTTCAGAGCTAACAGTAAAATAATAATTTTATGTTGGTTTAAACCACTAAATCTGTGGTAAATTTTTACAGCAGCAATATGCAACTAATGCAAGTAAGTAGCCTCAATAATGCTAAATAACAGAAAGAAGGCAAGTAGATGGGAGTTAATGGAATTGCATTTCCATTTAATGCAAAATTCCAGCCCAGCTGCACCAGATGTAAGATAGACTGACCCACACAGGGCCTCACAGAGGAGCTCAGCTGCCAACACTGCAGCCAGAAGGACATGCCCACTCCAGCCAGTCTCCTTCCATATTCTTGCCCAAAGACATACTATATTAAAGACTTCAGAGTGATTTTTAAAGGTTTAGGAATGAGAAAGTACAAAACAAAAACAATGAATGAGAAATATAAACATACTTTTGGAATATTGAAAGCAAATGGGAGAGGGGCCATTAGTATATGAACTGATTCATGTAACTATGGGGTATTTTTACAGAGCTAATGAACAAACAAAAAAATCTGTATTGGAGAATAACTCTCAGTGGATACATAGAAAACTAAACAAATTAATCACAAGATCTCCTTTATCCCAAGAAATAACAGTTCAAGGGGGAATAATGTTATTCATTAAAGGATACATAACCAAAGTAGACTATTAGTTCACTTTAGTGAATAATATCTGCAAAGTCATAATAACGACAACACTGAATAGCGGTTTAACCACAAGTAGGCTGATTGTTGGGAAGGGAAATGTGGGAGTAGCTGAAAAGTTAAGTCCTCATCTACCATAAGTGAAAGTCAATAAATGATGTCTGAGTGGATACACCAAGGCACAGTTACCATTTAGAAATATTGAGAAAATACCAGGAGGAATAACGAAAAGAGTTGAAAATCATTGCCTCTAAGGAAGAGAACTGGGATTATTTTTCATAGAGTTACAAACTAGAAAGAAGGGGACACACTCCCATCCTGGAAGAATCTGTAGGACCAAAATACTGCTATGAATCCATCTATTCCTTCTTGGAGTTTATAAGAAATGGGATGTTTTCTTGAACCAAGGAAACAAACAACAGGAATACACAGAGTAGCCACAGCTAAAGCACATGTCTCTAAGAAGAAAGAGAGAACAGAAGAGCAGCGTCATGCATATATATACATGCATGATACACACATAGAAGAGAAAGGGAGGAGTAAAGAAAGAAGAAAGACAAAACTGCCTGCTAAAAGCACAGGAAGAGAAACATAAGAAAAAAATTTACCAATAGGCCGGTTATAGAGGAAAGTTTTGCCTTGACGTGTATTTTGATTCTTAGGTTCTTTATTTTTATATAAAATTTCCTGTGTGTGGTTTTCTTTTGTATTAAAGTTTACATAAGAATTTCTTATTTTGCATTGATGGAACATTCGTAATTCCCTAGTATTATAATAGATCTACTAAAGATTTATACCAATACAACTTCATTACTCTACTTTTCATTTAAAATGTAATATGATTAAGGTTGGGCGTTTCCTTTTCTCAGATGTTCTGTGTTTTATATTTTGTAGCCTCCTAAGGAAATACTGCTGTCGGATGGAATACTAAACTAATTTTTTAAACATAATAGTTTCACAGAGGTTGAGATATATGGGATCAATATCTACCGCTGATCATTAACCACTTTCTTTATATCTCAACTTTGGGAGAAAATGCATCAATGCCCAAATCAAGAGATTTGAATACCATTTCTAATTTTCATGGGCAAAATGCTGTAAAATAGAGAGTATCTTTGGTAAAAAAAAAAAAAAAAAAAAAAACTAGATTTTCATAGGTTTTAAGTTATACCTAAATCAAACACTGTAATGCATTTGGGACAAAGGGATCTTGTGTTATCAAACCACACCTTTCCTGGGCCATCAATAATATAGAGAGAAGGAAAACTTGCATTTACGTTCAGTGTAAGGATAGATATTTAAAATCGAAGCACATCTCTATGTTGCTTTTCATTATGGTTAAATCATCCATTTCTTACTTTAAATCCCTTATTTAGATCTCTCTGAATGATTGCTTTTCTATTTTAGTTTTCTAAAAGCAGTTGAAATTAGGAGCTTTATATTCTAGTCTGGACTCCACTTGTCTAAAGGTCAGGAACCCTGTTTCACTTGTCCTAATATTTCTCAATCTCAACAAAGCACCTGGAACCAAGTAGCTTTTCAGTATGTGATTGTGGAAATAAATTAGACTAAATATATTTTTAAAAGTAGTAAAATATCCCAAACTGAAAAGTAGTCATTTTGCTGATGTGGCCATTGGAAAAAAGAAAGGAAAGCGCTGCATTACTGACAAACACACCTTCCAGGGTGAATTTACTATAGATATAGAAGAGAAGCAAATTTAACCTCTTCCATCTTTCATGCCTTGATTGTGTGAGAAAATTTTTTAATTAGAGAAAATTGAGGCAATTGAATAAAGTAAAAAATTGCAAACTCATTTTATCTTATGAGTAAGTAAATTTAATAGTAATAATTTATGAAATAAAATTTAAGAGGAAATTTTAAATAAAAACCAAGAACAGATTATTCAAACTAGTCTCTAAAATAAGTTATCCCAAGGAATAAACAACTCATAAAAGTAGCAGGTGACTAGATGATTGCAGAAGGAAGCATACACTCATTAAAATTACTTCATTAATAATATTTTATTGCCTTCTTCTGATCATACCAGGCCATACTGACACCAAAAAATAATTGTGTCAGATATTAGATATTGTATTTCTGACCCATTAAAACTATTAGCCAGAATATATATCTACACTAGTTTTAAAATAACTCTGACAATAATTAAAATGACTTTAACTGAATACTCATTATAAATTTTATAACTGCCACCTAGTTTACCCACTAGGATTTACTATTTTGACATTTCAAATTACAAAAGTGTATTAACCTTTGTTAAATTGGAAATTGCACATGCAGTGAGAAGACCACCCATGCCAGCACTGGGAATTGATGTGCTTCTGATCTGTTTTACATGTGTTTGATGAAGGATGCAATTCAGCTGTTGTACTGATTTCACTCTTGGATGACTTCCCCTTGGGCAGTCCAGTGACTGCTTCCCACTGGTTATTCATGTGCTTTATTGATTGACATCCTGAACCAAGTTATTAGATCTTTCTTGAACACATGACTTTCCAGTGGGGGAAAAAATAACTTTTACAGAATACAAGTAATGTGTTTGAAAAATAATATAAATGCTTCACAGAGAACAAAATAAGCTTACTAATGAAGACATCCGTACTTTTACCAGCAGACTTGTTACTGAAGACACCCATATCAAATCGGGAATGCAAGCTAGGTGTCAATATCAGGTGTAACTTCTCTTTGATATTTCATGTAACAACAACAAAACTTTATAATATTCACCCAACTCAGCCTAACATAATTGTATATGTCCCCTTTCTTTTTTTACTATTTCTATCTATAGCTGAGAAATGTTTTTAAATGCCTCTGTAATTGTTCTTGTAACAAAAGAGCTAGATTTCCCCCCAACATTTGTCCTTTTCTTCAAGAATATATTTCATAGCCTCCCTTAATGGTAGATATCTGGGTAACTATATTTTCACCCAATGGACAAGTGCTGTACAACATTTTGGGGATCTTCCTTAAGGTCCCCACTCTTTACTTCTTCTATTTCCCTCCTTCCTGTTAGCTAGAATATGAGCATGATGGCTAGAGCTGGAGCAGCTACCTTCAGCCATTAAGTGACCTTGATAATGGAACTACATATAAAGGAGCAACAAGATAAAAGGAGCTCAGTTCCTAAGCGCTTTGTGAAATAGGCTTACCACATCAACATGAAACTACTTACTTATAAAACCTTTCTTATCCAAGAAATAAATTTTAATTCTATTTAAGACACTATAGATTTACACACAGGGGAAAAAACAAGATGGCAGCATAGGTGAACACCTGAATTGCTGCTGGACACAACTATTACAAAATCACAACAAAAAGAAAAAACGGACACCACCCAGACCCACAGGAATGTTGGTTGAGTGGAAATTATACAACTATAAAGAGACTGAGATGCAGAGGAGGTGTGGAAATAAAGTGCAGAGGTACCAAAGCATGCAGGAAGAGACTGGCAGAAAGGGCTTTTAGAAATGGATGGCAGCATTTCATACCAGAGGGAGGCACAAGCTCCTGACGGCTCTGAACTCCAGTTCCAGGCGAGTTTCTGGGGACTCGGAATCATATGAGGAGGAACTGGACTATCTAGCACCGTCTGGCGCTGGGAGGAACTCCAGAGTGGCTTGACACCCAGTCCCTCTTAGGGCAGGGCTGAGAAGTGGCTATAGCTGGTTGCTCTGCCCTGTAGACTCCCCAAGACCCTGCCCCACCCAAGCTGCATGCAGAGGCTTTTGCATGTAAAAGTCTGGGAAACCCCAGGCAGAAGCTAAGAGAGCACCTCCTTGGAGATACAAGAGCCAGCGTACGTGGTCAGAGTGGGACCACCCAGTCTACAACTCCTCTGACTCATAAGGGAGGCACTCAAGGGGCACCCTTAGTGGGCAGCAAAACCCCACTGAAGCACGTCTTGCCCCATAAGGGTGTCTCCAGCATAGAAGTTCTCCCACCATAGATACAGCTGATTAAAGCCACTCTGTCAACACAGGGAAGCAGCCAAAATGCAGAGACAAAGAAACAGGTCACAAATGACAGAAATGGAGGAAAGCAAACGACTGGATATAGAGTTCAAAACCACGGTTATAAGGGTTTTCAAGAATTTTCTAGAGACTGCTGATAAATTTAGTGAGCACCTTGAGGATATGAAAAAGGACCAGCTAGAAATTAAGAATACACTGACTGAAATAAAGAATATTATACAGAGATCCAGCAGCAGAGTAGAGGATCGCAAGAATCAAGTCAAAGATATGAAATGTGAAGAAGCAAAAAACACCCAATTGGAAAAGCCAAAAGAAAAAAGAACCCAAAAATATGAAGACAGTGTAAGGAGCCTCTGGGACAACTTCAAGCGTACAAACATCAGAATTATAGGAGTGCCAGAAGAAGAGAGAGAGCAAGATATTGAAAACATATTTGAAGAAATAATGACAGAAAACTTCCCCTACCTGGTGAAAGAAATGGACTTACAAGTCCATGAAGTGCAGAGAACCAAAAAAAAAAAGGAATCCTAGGAGGAACACACCAAGACACACCATAATTAAAATGCCAAGGGCAAAAGACAAGGAGAAAATCTTAAAAGCTGCAAAAGAAAAGCAGTTAGTTACCTACAAGGGGCACCCATACGTCTGTAAGCTGATTTTTCAACAGAAACTTTGCAGGCCAGAAAGGAGTGGCAAGAAATATTCGAAGTGATGAACAGCAAGAACCTACAGCCAAGATTACTTTACCCAGCAAAGCTATCATTCAGAATTGAGGGTCAGATAAAGAGCTTCACAGACAAAAAAAAAAGCTAAAGGAGTTCATCACCACCCAACCAGTATTATATGAAATGCTGAAAGGTATCCTTTGAGAAGAGGAAGAAGAAAAAGTAAAGATAAAAACTACGAACAACAAATGCATATCTATCAACAAGTGAATCTAAAAATCAAGTAAATAAAAAATCTGATGAACAGAATAAACTGGTGAATAGAATAGAATGAGAGGCATAGTAAGGGAGTGGACTGACAATTTTCAGGGTGAAAAGGGTGTTGGGGGTGCGGGAAGAGAATGGACAATAATTGTACAACTATGGATGAGGACAGCGGGGGGGTAAAGACAGAAGGTGGGGTGGGAACTGGCAGAAGGGAAGCTATGGGGGGGTTGGTAGAAACAACTGTAATAATATGAACAATAAAGGAAAAAAATTAAAAAAATATTTACACACACACACACAAAAAGACACTATATTCCAGCTCTGTTACACTCAGTAAAATTTAATCCTAAATAATAATGTCCAATGACATTAGAAAATTAGGGAAATGAATGATTTAACGATAAAAAAACCTTTCTTTGAGAAAAATCTGTATGTCTGCAAATCTCTGCATTTAGAGAATAATAGTGTAAGAGTAGCAAATATGCCACTGTTTTTGAAGGAGAAGAAATTAGTGCATAGGAAAGCTCAGAGTCAGAAACGTTAAGTAACACACACAAGGTCACGTGGTCAGTAAGTAGTAGAGCCAGGATAAACAAGACTAGGCTGAAAGCAATGAAAGCACCAGGTCAAACGGTCCCTGAAACCACATCTGCCATAATTCTCATTTCAGTGAGTAAAATTGAAACCTAGATCCTTAGGGCTAAGCCTTGTGTTCTTTGTACCACAGCACGCTACTTCCTGGAACAAATTTGGACAGTAGGTTGATGAAGCAAATATTATCCTTATATAAAAAGAATTCTTTAGATAAGGTTCTCTTTCAATAAATAGTACTATTATTACATTTATGATGTGGCTCAATTTATAAAAATAAATGTTAATATACAACTTTTCCTTTTATAGGTTGGTGAGACTCATTTTATATAGGATTGCATCTGGAGAACAGGATCCCTCTGTAGCCAGCCACGAGTAAACTACACAATCAACGACCAAATTCATGACACAAAAATAATTCAAAATGAAAATGCTTAGATTTTCTAAGTCACAATCAAGTTCACTTCAGATGTCCACACTACTTATGGTTCTCACATTCAACAATTGACACTTTTTTACCTAGTGTTTATAATTTCACACATTTTACCAGCTAAGTGTTCTCTCTACTACTCCTGAGTATATGCATTCTTGCCATGTTACTGCGGGATTCCCAAGAAAGAACTTCAGTGGTTAAGCGAGATATTTGAATGAAGATAGACAGCCTGGCTGGTGTGACTCAGTAGGTTGATTGCCAACCCATGAACCAGGAGGTCCCTGGTTTAATTCCCAGTCAGGACATATGCCTAGGTTGTGGGCTCAATCCCCAGTAGAAGGTGTGCAGGAGGCAGCTGATTGATGTTTCTATCCCTCTATTCCCTCTCCCTTCCTCTCTCTCTAAAATCAATTAAAATATATATTTTTTTAATAATAAAAAAGAAGAAGACAGGGCATAAGGGTTAGTAAGATCTCAGTCCCACTCTCCACCCTAGTACCACCCTTGCCACTGATAAAATATACTTTTTAAAACTGATCTGTATATTTAGCTTAAATCTCTGTTCACACTCTCATCATCTTATTCTTAAACCCTTCTATCTCAGTCCTGTACGCTGATAATTAATTTGAAACATATTCAAATTGATGAAGTGTAATAAAACAAGACACAGGCTTCTCTTTCTCCAGAGAAAATAAGATAATCAGTTGACAAATGAGAAAAATAAAAAAGAAAAATAAAAACATTAATCCCCAAAACATTGTCACTTTTTATATTAGCATTTAAATAGTAGTACAGTACATGGATTTGTTGCTTTTTTTGTTTGGTCTTTGTTTGGGGGGGTGGGAGGGGGTTGCAGCATTTGGCTTATTTTACTAGTAACTGGTATTTATCCTAAAAATAAATGAATAAATGCAATCTTTTTTTTTTACCAAATGACTTGGTCATATCCTATTTTGTACAATAGATGTCTCTGCATTTGTTTTACCAAAATTGTAGTATCATGTCGAAGCCCAATATGTCAGAAAAAGAAAAGTCATTTCAGAAATATCTATAAGTTGAGTCTGACCTGGTTAGAATTTTATACAAACCCACTTTTCCAAATAATGTAGCTATAACACTGAAGTGGCTTGAATGAGGCTTATGCTACATTTATAGCAACAGGAAGTAGCTGATCACTCATATACTTCAAGTAGCAGTCCCTTGAAAATATAGCTGAAAAATGGAGTTCTGTATAAAGGCATATTTGATGAAACATCTTAGTCTATATTTCCTAAATTCTCATTTTAGTAAAAAATTTGAACCACATTACTTTGGAAGTCATGGTGACTAGACACATAGTATGTTGATAATTGTTGTTTTTCATCATGTGTCTATTATTATCAAGCACTATGCAAGATTCTTGAGAAACAATAATACACAGAAAAAGCCTTGCTCACATGAAGCATATAAATTTCAGTGGGGGATTATAATCATAGTCAGATAAGAAAGTGAATAAATAAAATGAATGAAGATTTATGAACTATCATATAAAAATAAATGGTTTTAAATGGGAGAATGGCATGACTCTATTTGCTTTCTTTGAAAGTATTGAAGAATGTAATTGAAATGAGCAAAAATAAAATGAGATTAGCCCTGGTCAATGTGGTTCAGTTGATCTTTCACCAAAAGATCACCAGTTTGATTCTGATCCAGGCACATGCCCAGGTTGTAGGTTCAGGTCCTGGTCAGAGTATGTACCAGAGGCAACTAATTGATGTTTCTCTCTCACATGGATGTTTCTCTTTCTCTCTCTCTACCTCTTCCTTCCTCTAACTCTACAAACAATTTTATATCAGTTTAATAGTCCAAGCATCAAATTAGAAAGACCTGTTCCAAGGTGATCTTATAAGGTAGAAAAAATGGGTTGACAAATTTACAATATAATTTAGAGGATGAGGAGAAAGAACTTTCTGATAGATTGATTGAGAATGATAAAAGGACAACTTATCAAGAATGCAACCCAAGACTCTAGCTTATGACTCTATAGGTGCCAGTATCATTCACTGATAAAAGGCCCAAGAAGGAAGCACAGGTTACTGAGACAATGTAGCAAATATCACTCTGGATAGGTTAATTAGACATTTACTATGGAACATCATAATAAAGATAATGAATAAGTATTTAAGTATAAGAGCCTTGACTTCAGAAGCAAATCCTCAGTTAAGATGGACTATGTAGAAACTCCACAGCATATAATAAAAATGAAGCTTTAGGAGCAGATTCAACTGATTAAATAAAAACATGCAAATGAAAAGACAGTTGATGCTAAGATAAAACACCACTATTTAAAGAATGTACCAAAAAATAGTGTTGCTATGAACATAGGGGTGCATGTATTCTTTCTAATTGCTGTTTCAAGATTATATATTCCTAGAAGTGAGATCGCTGGGTCAAATGGCAGTTCCATTTTTAATATTTTTAGAAAACTCCATACTGTTTTCCATAGTGACTGCACCAGTCTGCATTCCCACCATCAGTGTACTAGATGAGTGAATAAAAAAAAGATGTGGTACATTTACACAATGGAATGCTATGCAACTATAAAAAAGAAGTATCTCTTACTCTTTGAGACAGAAGAGAGGGACCTGGAGAGTATTTTGCTAAGCAAAATAAGCCAGTCAGAGAAAGACAAGTATCACATGATCTTACTCACATGTGGAATCTAATGAAAAAATAAACCAACAAACAAAATAGGTCCAGAGACATGAATCTCAGAGGAAAGGGGGTAGGAGGTGGGAGGTGATCAACCAAAGAACTTATATGCATACTAGAGGCCCAGTGCACAAAAGTTTGTGCATTCAGCGGCAGGAGGGGGGGGGGGCCCTCAGCCCAGCCTGTGCCCTCTGGCAGCTGGACCCCTCAGGAAATGTCCACCTGCTGACTTAGGCCCACTCCCTAGGGGATCAGGCCTAAGCTGGTAGTCAGACATCCCTCTGGAAACCCGTGAGCCCTCTGGGGATGTCCACTTGCCAGAGAGGAGCAGGCCTAAGCTGCAGTCAGACATCCTTAGCACTGCTGAGGAGGCGGGAGAGGTTCCCGCCATCACCACAGTTCTGGCAGTGGTCAGCCTGACTTGTGGCTGAGCAGAGCTCCCCCTGTGGGAGCTTCTACATTGAGCTTCTGCCCCATGGTGGTCAGTGTGTGTCATAGTGACCAGTCATTCTCAGTCATTCTGCTGTTAGGATCAATTTGCATATTACCCTTTTATTATATAGGATATGCATGACCGATGGACACAGAGAGCAGTGCAGTGAAGGCCTGAGAAGATGGGGGAAGGGTTGGGGGGGGATAACATTTGTAATACTTTCAGCAATAAAGTAAATTTTAAAAAAAAAATGTACCAAGAAAAAAAAATCTGTAAGAGACTGAGAAGCTGCAGGTAGGGTATCCAAAAAGACTATCAGATTTCTAGATTAAGAATCTAGAGGATTAAAAAAAAGAATCTAGAGGATAATGACATTGTTACTGAGATGTGAAAGACTGAAGAGAATTATTGTGGGGGGAGGATTTAAAATCAATAAAGTGTGAGAGCGAAAAGATGGCTGCCAATGAGAAGGCAGGCTGCAAGACAGTGTGAGAGTGAGAGAATGAAAGGAGAGTGTGTGGACAAACCAAGAGTGTAAATTTATGGGTGACTGTTGGAGACCACCAAATCAGGCTCCCCTAACCGGGAAGCCTCCACTGCTGCTGAAATCTCTCATGGAGCAGCCAACTCTGCCTTGGAGACTGCACCATCTTGAGTGGCTATTATCAGAAGCATATACATCCAGAGACCCTGCAACCACGGCACCCCCGGGTACTGGCCAAGAATCCAGGAACACCAGATCTCAAGCAGCATGAATATGTGGAATAAAACAAGCCCTGCTCCTCCTTGCAAAAAGGAGAGATAGAACTACATAACCAGACACCCGGAGAAGAGAGATCATGGGGAGACAAAGAAACATCCCACATATGAAAGAAAAAACAGGCATCACCAGAAAAGGAAGTAAACCAATTGGAGGTAAGCAACCTGTCAGAGAAGGAATTCAGAGAAATGATCATAAGGTGGATAAAAGAATAGAAGACAAATTCAACAATATGTGTAAGAACCAAAAAGAAATGAAAAATGACATCACTGCTATAAAGAACTCAATAGAAAGCACCAACAGCAGACTAGAAGAAGCAGAGTACTGCATCAGTGAGCTAGAAAACAAGGTAGGAAAAAATACTCAAGCAGAGCAACTTCTAGGAAAAAAAATTAAAAAGCAGGAGGAGAGCCTAAGAGAACTTTGGGACAACACAAAATGAAACAATATCCACATAATAGAGGAGCCAGAGGAGAGGAAACTGAGCAAGGAATAGAAAACCTGTTTGAAGAAATAATGACAGAAAACTTCCCCGATATAGGGAAGAAAAAAACTCACACAAATCCAAGAAGCTTATAGATTCCCCAAAAAACTGAACCCCAAAAGACCAACACCAAGGCACATTATAATTAAAATGACAAATAACAATGAAAAACTAAAAATCTTAAAAACGGCCAGAGAAAGACAGAAAGTTACCTACAAAGGATTCCCTATAAGACTAGTGACTGATTTCTCAACAGAAACACATCAGGCAAGAAGGGAATGAAATGAAATATACAAAGGCATGCAAAGAAAAGGTCTGAATCCAAGAATACTGTACCCAGCAAGGCTATCAATATTGAGGGTGAAATCAGGAGCTTCACAGACAAAAAAGGACTAAGGGAGTTTATTACCACCAAACCAGCAATGCAAAAAAATGCTAAAGGGTCTGTTGTAAAAAGAAAAAGATAGAAAACAAAGAAGGAACACAGGGGTAAAGAATAAAAATGGTGACAAACAAGTATCTATCTAAACTAATAAAAGCGAAATATTAAAATTAACCGTTTCT
>PVJC01018437.1:0-31263 GCA_004026665.1 Murina feae | reverse complement strand
TGGCCAGGGCTGGGTGCTGCCTGCCTCCCAAGCTTGCCTACTGCCCATCTTCTTCCAGCCACCAGAAAGCAGGGAAAACCCTGCCTCGTGGTCAGGCCAGCCTTTTCCTGCTCCCTGATCCTCGGAAGGGACCTGGGAAGCCGCCAAGCAGGCCGCCAACTCTTTCCCACTCACCCGTCCCCTGCTGCCTTCCTTTCCCACTTCCCGGTGCCGCCAAGGGGTCTGGGGAGCTGCCAAGCAGGACCCCAGCCCCTGCAGCCTTGCTTTCCCGCTCCACAATGCCCCGCAAAGGGCCTGGGAAGCCCACCAAGCAGGCCGAGACCCCCCCCGCCGCCTCTTACCCGCTTCCCGGTGCCCTCCAACCCTGCCGCCTTTTTCCCACCACGGGTCCTGGGTCCTGCGCTGTCCCGCCCTGCAGCCGCTCTGTGCACTCGGGAGGTCCCTCAGCCGGCCTGTGCCCTCTCGCAGTATGGGAGCCCTCGGGGGATGCCCACCTGCTGGCGTGCCTGACCAGCCTGGGTGAGGGGCTTTAAGGCTGCCCACAGCTCCCATTGACCCAACGTCCCAGCAAGGCTGGCTGGACGCAGGTTTCTGCGGTTTCTCTCCTATAATTGATACTGTTCCTTGAAGGCCTGGGGTTATCTTCTGTAATTGATACACTGTTCCTTTAAGGCGGCCTTCTAACTAACAAAGCCTCCTCTTCACCTCGCAGCGACTATAATGAAACAATTGTTACTTTTACTGGTTAGGCCCGGGCTGCTCTTTCCTTCAGCTCCAGAGGATTCTATGATTGTTACATTGTTTCAAATGTTTCAAAGCTGTGTTTTGCTAGAGGCAGTTTAATCGGAGCTGAGCTGAGGGGCGAAGCTTCACTTTCGCTCCTGCCGCAATGGAAACAGCTGTTTACTCAGGTCCGTGAGTGGCGGCCGCCATGTTGACTGGGCTAATTTGCATACAGCCGCTCTGATTAGCTGGTGGGCGTGGCTTACCCGTCTCGGAGAAACGGTTAATTTTAATATTTCGCTTTTATAGAGTAGATATGTTATTGATTTTTTTACAGAGAGTCAGAAACATCGATGAGAGAGAAACATCTATTAGCTGCCTCTTGCACACCCCCCACTGGGGATGTGCCCATAAGCAAGGTACTTGCCCTTGACTGGAATCAAATCCAGGACCCTTGAGTCCGCAGGCTGATGCTCTATCCACTGAGCCAGACCGGTTAGGGCTAGCTAAGTCTTTTTTATTAAGATACCCACTGCATTAAAAATTACCCATTGACTTAGAATTCAAAATGATGTTGTGGGTTTTTAAGATAATAATTTCCTTGATATTCTATTTGCCATTTTTTATTCTATCCCTCTTTTGCCTTGAAAGTTATTAAGCCCTCAAAAATTCTATATGCCAGATTAATCATTCTCAGTTTTGGTGTATATCTTTCAAGACATGTTATTATTTAATAAATATATATAAACATTTATTGGCTTTGTTTATTGGTTAATTTAACATTGTAATCACTACACTGTTTTAAGCTTTTTCTTTCTTTTCGTAGCAGTGTATAATGAGAAATGCTGCTTCATTTAATGGCCTATTGCATCATTGTCCCTCATGCTGTCTCAAATGTCTGATTGGGTCCAAGTCCTCTAGTCAGATCTTGCTACAGATTTGCCCGAATCTTCTGTTACTGTGCTAAACCCTTCAGCCCCCCATAAACACAGTCTTCTTGTTCCCAACTTTGCTTATTTTCTTGTCTACTTTTCTTTCTCTTGCAAACAGCCAGTTCCTTAGGAGCCTGGCTTTTCTCTGTCACGTCATGCTAATTTTTCAGTTCTGTTTAGATCACATTAGTTTTTTTATCCTCTTCACCTTCTGTGTACTTATTTTGCTTTCCTATTATTTTACACTTATATGATATAGAACAGCATAAAATTGAGTCTTGAAAGATGTCTGTTGACATAAGCCAACTGTTTAATGCAGTGATTAGTATTCAGTAAAATTAAGTTCCTTTCAATTACATGAATGGAGTATCTTTGAGAATCTTTAGGTGGATTATTGGTTTTGAACACTTTTTTTTGTTTGTTTTGTTTTGAACACTTTAAATAGCTTTTCTAAAATGAAACTTTGATAAATACTAATTTCAGGTGCATGATTGAGGCCTGGAGTTTACTGCGACACCATTCTAGTAGATCGAATATAGAGGAGTTATTAGAGCACACATATAAAGGCTGTCAGGAAATGGGCTTAATGGAGGACTTACTGAAGCTACCATTTACAGACACTGAGCAGGTAATGACTTACCAATAAAAACGCATCAGGAATCCAGGATGTGTTAGTAGCTTACAGATGTGTTCTATTCTTCCTAGGAGTGTTTGGTGAGGTTTCTGCAGTCCAGCACCAGTGTTCAGAATCATGAGTTACTTTTAGTTCACCATCTGCAGCGTGCCAATTACATCCCTGCCTTGAAGCTGAACCAAACTCTGAAGATTAATCTTACGGTACAGTTCAACTTATTATGGGGGATAAGAAAAGAAGAAAAACTAGTGACTTTGTTATCTAAGAGTTTGTAGTTTGGTAACCAACAATTGAGCTATATATACATTTTGAGTTTAGAGAATCCTCTTCTTAACTTTCTATAGCAGAATCAGGAATAGGGTATTATTTACCTAATTCTCTTTTATACTCCATTTCTGTTTAAATATCTGTCTGTGATCTTGCCAAACTAATCATTTCACTTAGGGAAAAGGAGAGGATGAGGGTAGAGGTCAGTAATAGAAATTATATAGTGCACAGAGCCTGGACTTCAGGAGTCAGACCAATTCTTAATTTGCTCTGTGTGCTTGGAACATACTCTCTGTGCCTTGGGTTCCTCATATATAAAGTGATAATGTCTCTTTGTGACGGTGTACAAAGGTATATGTGAAGTAACAAGTTCATGTTACTGATACAGGTAGAAACTTAGTAAATGATAGCTGGTGTTCTTTAGTTGTGAAGAAATCAAGACTGGATAGAAGAGACTTTTGATGGGTAAAGTTTGATAATTAGGTGTGTAGATGAGGTCCCTTGGTTTGGAAGAAGGCAGGAGGAAGATACTCTTGGATATTCATTGTTATATTTTTAAAAGGTAAATGTAGCCCTGACCTGTTTGCTTCAGTGGATAGAGCGTCGGCCTGCGGACTGAAAGATCCCAGATTCGATTCCGGTCAAGGGCATGTACCTTGGTTGCAGTCACATCCCCAGTAGGGGATGTGCAGGAGGCAGCTGATTGGTGTTTCTCTCATCGATGCTTCACACTCTCTATCCCTCTCCCTTCCTCTCTATAAAAAATCAATAAAATATATTTTTTTTAAAAGTAAATGTATAAACAGCACCTAACATGTTTAAAGATTCAATTTTTACTAGTTGTGCTATGTTCAATAGAATGATCGCGATCCTCGCTTGCGGGAGAGAGCCGTGGCGCGGAATTCTATCGTAGATCAGTATGGGAAAGTTCTTCCAAGAGTCCATCGGAAGTTAGCCGTGGAGCGAGCTAAGCCTTACCACTTGTCAACATTATCAGTTATTCGAAAAGGTAAGATTTCAGTGAAGAAAGTCATAAAGCATTGAGTTTGAGAAGATACGGAGTGATTGCCTTCTGCAACCATCCCTGTCTTCTATTTTCGCTTGCTTTTGCTTTCAATCATCACAGTGGTGCCTTATTTTTTTCAATTGCTGTTCTACCCAAAGAAGTTTAAAGCTTTCTTGAACATTTTTATAATTTACTTAGTAATGAACTAAAGAATGAAAGAACTTTTTTATTTCATTTGAAGACTCTTATCCAACTTTTAGAAAACATGTAATTTTCACCATCTTCTAAAAGTCCAAATAAAGAAATATCTACACAGATGTTATTAAACCAAATGCAATTTTAACCAAATTCTTGTGATCTGTTTTTCAGTCGCTCTTTTATATTAGTCTTCTATTAAAGTCCTGGTGTTAGAGAGTAAATTGAATTCTATAATTTTCATTTTACAGTTTCTCGGCCCAAACCATTATCAGCAGTTCCAAAGCGAGCTGTGATAGGGACTGTGTTAACAAGATCTGCTTTCATCCATAACGTGTTATCTAAAGTTGGAGAGGTTTGGAAAAGTGATGAACCTAAAAATAGCACCTTAGCCTACAACAGGTATGTTTTACTTTCTATAGTCATGTTACTCGTTAACCTTTCCTGGATATCAACAGTATTCATAAGCAGTTAGCCTTGGAGCTTATTGTATGTAAAAAGGAAAAACACTTTCTATTGGCTACTTAGTTACAAGAAAAATGTATATTCACTGGTATCTATCTATTGTATGTGTGTGTGTGTGTGTGTGCGACACTTATTTGTCTATATATTAAAAGCCTAAGTGTCTGTCTGACCAGTCTGTCCAACCAATAGCTATGACCCACACTGGCCATTTAAAAATAAACAGGACTGCAGACCTGGTGCCAAAAAACAACACTTGGCTTCCCCCAAGTAGGACACAGGCCCCATTACTATTCTAGAGCCACAGCCCACCAAATCACAGCCTACGCTGCCAAGACCCCATAGCACAAAGTGCTGCGCATGGCCCAGCCCGGCCCAGAAGTGGTCACTGGCCGCTGGGTAATGACATCACAGAGCAACACCTGGTTTCCTGTCCCTAGCGACTCCTTGGAGTTTCTTCAGGCCAGGAACACAATTTGCTTTATAGCCAGGTGCAAACATTTTACACTTTAACCAAATGTCTGTGAAGCATTTTCACGTGCCTCATCTCATTTGATCCTCACAGAAATCCTGGAGTAGGTAGATAGGAGACTTGGTGGAATCCTTTTTTTTTTTTTTTTTTCATTAGCCAGAAAACAGAGATTTAGAAAACTTAGAAACTTCACCTGACTGAAAAGAAGAAATGGTGAACCTTGAAAATGACTTCAGGTTTTCTGACTGCACAGAATATACTAGTAGTCAAACACAGCTGCAGTTCAGTATGTTACCCTTTGTTCTCCCTGTATGATCTACAGTAATAATCTGCTTCGTTTTGATATTTACTGCTGTGTTGCTGACAATTACCTGAAAGAGATGTTGAGGTGCTTCACTGGGCTGGACAAAGTTTAGCTATTTCAGAAAGCAGGTCTCAGTAAGCTAGTTTATTCTATTCTTTATATATATAAAAGGCTAAGTTGAATCACACATGCACAGTACATATATAGCTCTCTCTGGTGCCAATCGCATGCATGTGTTTCAGTCTGTCATTGTTGATTGTGAATTTGGTTGACACTTCTATTACAGAGAAAGGGTGAATAGTGATACTAAATATTTCTTCTATTTAATTTCCATTCAATGTGCACGAATCCATGCACCAGGACACTAGTGTGTAAATAAACAGAAATGTACAGAGTAAAAAACAAAAGCTGTCCTCTCCCATCTAATTGTACCTTTTTACAGCATTTTTAATTTAATGTTCCTTTTGATACATAATCAAAAGCTACATTTTTATTTTCTTTGTAGTCCTAGAATAGAAGGACCATCTCCTGTAGTGTGTTCTCTCCCAGATCCAGAGCTGCCTGGGGCATTTGTTGGAACACCAGTTTTAAAAGCATCACAAAAAGTTTCTAGGTAAGAATTTATTGAATCTTTTTTTTTCCCTTTTGTTAATCCTCATTCAAAGATATGTTTCAATTGATTTTTAGAGAGAGTTAAAGGGAGGGCGAGAGACAGAGAAACATTGATGTGAGAAATTGGTTGCTAAGTGTTACTTTATGTAATTATATTTGGTGTATGACCTAAAATGCATTACTTATTTGGATCATGGTCAAAAAGTTGTTGAGGAAATCCTAAGACTTAGTGCAATAATTAACATTTTCTTCAGAAAACTTAATTAAAAAATAGTTTTTTTGATAGTGCTACAACTTTAGCAAGTATTTTTTAGTGTGACTCTTGGTAGTATATGAATTTGGCTTTTACTTAAGTAGGTGCTGGTGCCATTTGTTGCATAAGCCCTGCTTTTGAAAAGCAATCATTCCTAAATAGGCACCTAAAACGTAAGTGTTAGCACAGTGCAAAGCATTTTACAAAGTACCGTATTTTCTGGCATATAAGACAACAACTTTTTAACCCAGGAAAATCTTCTCAAAAATCTAGACAAAACTGCTGAAATGGTAGAAATGGTAGAGGAGGTAGTTGGGTCACTTCTCTCACTAGCCTTCTCATTATTTGAGAAGATTTTTGAGATTTTCCTGGGTTACAAACTCGTCTTACACACCCAAAAATACGGTATCTATTTGGGCCCTGTCCAGTGTGCCAATGATCAAGGGCATGTACCTTCATTGCAGGTTCTTTCTTCACCCCAGTTGGGGGGGTGTGGGACACAACTAGTTGCTGTTTCTCCCTCTCCCTTCCTCCCTTCCTTCCACTCTCAAAAAAAACAATAGAAAAAATATCCTCAGGTGAGGATTAACAAAAATATTTCTTTGGAGTAGCTCATTGTAAAAGTGAGTAAACAGTTTACAGACACAGAATTTGAATACAAATTAAGTAAAAAAGGAAAATAATTAGAACAGACAGTGGAAAAAAAAATGTCAAGCAACCTGGTTTGGATATTGTTGTTTAATGGAAATCTCAAAGCTGTGTTAGTATAAAATAACAAGTAGGGAGACCATGTAATAAGAAAAAAGCTGCTTGCCCTGGCCAGTTTGGCTCACTGAATAGAGCATCAGTCTGCAAACCAAAGGGTCCCGGGTTCGAATCCGGTCAGGGCACATTGCGAGTGTGGGCGGGTGCCATGCAGGAGGCAGCCAGTCAGTGATTCTCTCTCATGATCTCTCCCTCCCTCCCCCTTCTCCTCTCCCTTCCTCTCTGAATACGATAAACATATTTTAAAAAAGAAAAAAAAAAAGAACAATACTTCTTATAAGTCCACCAGCAGTGGATGGGAGGTCCTGTTGCCCTCTGTAGTGAAGATAATGTGTGAGATGAGACAGGGGAGGCAGAGCCGCTGGTCCTGTTCATTTCTGGGCACCAAAATGCGCTGCCCTTTCCAGTCGTTCTCTGTGGAGCAACAGGCATTTGGGAGAGTAAAACGGGAAAGTTTTTATTGGTAGGAAATATGACCATGAGATAAAGGTTACATATAACCCTAAAAGGAGGAGTGTGACTCACCAAAAACTGCTTTAACCTGAAAATTTTACTTCCATGTTTCAATTATTTATTTAAGTATTTATGCTATGTGGACTATGCCTACTTAATACAAGTCATCAATGAGGTCACTTTTACCATTTCATATGAACTAGGTCCAGGGCATGATAGAAAAGTCCTCGGATTCCATTTTTGTCACTAATTTCATTAATTTGAAAACATTAACTTTTTTTGTTGCTCAGTCTAGTCTTTATTGTGATGAGAACCATAAAGGTAGAATAAGCCAGTATTCATTATGTATATTATAAGTAGGTGAAATGAATTGTAGCAAATAGATTGCTGGGGAAGTATTGCTCTATTTTTATTTTTATTTTTTTAGTGTTTTAAATCATTAGCAGTTGGTCTTCATTTGAAAAAATAAATACCTGGCAAATAGTAGGGGCTTAGTAAACATTAGTAAAAAGGGAGGGAGGTGGACTAGAACTCCCCTTTTTTAGAGCAATTATCTAGAATTCTTAATTCTCTATTTTGCTACTGAATTAATACTGACATTTTAAGCATGCGTCCTTAATGTACTTGACTGAATTCATATTTAATGCAGCTTATCATATTTACCAGTGAATTTAAAAGCCTGAGTAATTAAATGGGTTATTAAATTCTATCATTTCCTTATTATAACTCAACAAGTTACCAGGATTTTTCTACTCATATGTACTCTGATTACAGACTTCTGGATTTGGTTGTGCATCCTGTTCCTCAGCTTTCTCAGTGTTTGGGGTTTATTCAGCAAACCCCCACCAGATATCCTTTGTACCTAACAACTAGTTCATTGTCAGTAAGCTCACCAATAAAAGGATCACATCACAATACTTCCAGGGCTTCAGAATTACATCTACTTGAAACTCCTGTTGTAGTTAAGGTGAGTATTACATACCTAGCATTCATAGTGAAGCTAGGAGGTTATTTTTTTTTTAAGTAGCAGAGAGAAATAGCTATTTATAACTGATATCTCTGGATGATTGATGACTTAAGCCTTTATTTCCCTCTTTTTCTTTTTGTGGTATCTTTCCAAAATGCTTTCTGTATTTTTCCATCTTCTTAATAGAATTTGCTGAATTTACCCTTTGTGCTTAAATGGCTCTATACTCAAGGTTAACAGTTATTATGTTGTTGTCCCGAAAGGCTCTGTGTGATTGTTATAAATTGGCCCGTATTCTTTGAAAAATGCCTTCACATTCTTGGGTTTACCTTTTTAGTTTTTAAATTCTATTTCTTATTCCCTTTTGCTGTTATTCCATCAAATGCGTTTTAGTTCTTAGATTTATTAATTTTAATTCTCTGGCTCCTTCAATGCAACTATAAACATTACTTTTTTCTACTAATAGGTATCTGTCTTTAAATTGTCTCCACCCTCTCTGATAAATTACTAGCTGAGAAAACACAAAACTAAGCGTATGATGACTGGTAACAGTGATCTTTACCTTCCTATTGTCAAAATGTCTCTACATATGTTATCTCCTAGCCCCTGGTCCAGTGTTCTAGATCTAATCCTAGGATATTTTTTTTCCTTCCTTCTTTCTTTCTTTCTTTCTTTTTTTTTTTTTTAATTGTTTCTTGATATCTAGCATTTGTAATGAACCAGGGAATTTCTTTATTTTTCAAATTGAGTAAAAGATACTTAAGTAAATGATTATCCTAAAATAAGTTGAAAAAGATTACTAAGACTATTAAATTCATATATTTAATATCCAGTACAGTATTTCTAAAATTTTTTCTTAAAAAAAAAAAATCAAATTTTATATTGTCTGCAGCTAGATTTAAGTGAAATAAAATCAAGATAGTTTTGTCCCTGCTGCCAAAAACAGTCTAGGGGTGAGGGTGGGGAATCAACATAATATTGTAACAGATTTAATTATCTATGGGATAATTTGTTCACTAGTTCTTTAGAGAAGTTAAGTGAAGGGATTATTTCTATTAAATATTTTATATGCTAATTATTTTTATTCATTATAATCTTCAGATTTTTATAAATAATTTAGGTACTGTTGGGTTCTTTTTTTGTTTTTTTTATCTTTATTGTTCATATTATTACAGGTCCTCTCTCCCCCCCCCCCCATAGCCCATAGCTCCCCTCCTCCCAGTCCCCACTCCACTCTCCCCACTGTCCTCATCCATAGGTGTATGATTTTTGTTCAGTCTCTTCCCCCTGAGAATTGTCAGTCCATTCCTTTTCTATGCCCCTGATTGTACTCTATTCACCACTTTATTCTGTTCATCAGGTTTTTTATTCACTTGATTTTTAGGTTCACTTGTTGATAGGTATGTATTTGTTGTTCATAATTTTTATTTTTACTTTTTCTTCTTCTTCCTCTTCTCAAAGGATACCTTTCTGCATTTAACACTTTGTAAGCAGGCATTTTCCCACCACTGTGTGGTAGCGTTCGAAACACTTTCCTTTGTGCAGGGGTACATTACAAAACTTGCACATGTACCGCGTTTCACTGCTTAGTTTATGAGCAGCACACACACGACAACGACGTAAAACATTTTTATTTTTGTCAGTTCCAACTAGAGGTTCCAGTGTATGTTTCCTCATGTCCATTGACAGTCTCCCTGGTGAATCTGATTTTACTCGTTTCCTGCAAAAAATGTGTTAATACTGGTTTGTGGTGATGAACTCTTCTAGCTTTTTCTTGTCTGTGAAGCTCTTTGTCTGACCTTCAATTCTGAATGATAGCTTTGCTGGCTAAAGTAATCTTGGTTGTAGGTTCTTGCTATTCATCACTTTGAATATTTCTTGCCACTCCCTTCTGGCCTGCAAAGTTTCTGTTGAGAAATCAGCTGACAGTCGTATGGGTTCCCCCTTGTAGGTAACTAACTGCTTTTCTCCTGCAGCTTTTAAGATTCTCTCTTTGTCTTTTGCCCTTGGCATTTTAATTATGATGTGTCTTGGTGTGGTCCTCTTTGGATTCCTTTTGTTAGGGGTTCTCTTTGCCTCCTGGACTTGGAAGTCTATTTCTTTCACCAGGCAGGGGAAGTTTTCTGTCATTATTTCTTCAAATAGGTTTTTAATATCTTGCTCTTTCTCTTCTTCTGGCACCCCTATAATTCTGATGTTGGTATGCTTGAAGTTGTCTCAGAGGCTCCTTATACTATCTTCATATTTTTGGATTCTTTTTTCTTTTTGCTTTTCTGATTGGATGTTTTTTGCTTCTTCGTATTTCAAATCTTTGACTTGATTCTTACAATCATCTGGTCTGCTGTTTGATCACTGTATATTCTTTATTTCAGTCAGTGTATGCTTAATTTCTAGCTGGTCCTTTTTCATATCCTCGAGGGTCTCAATAAATTTATTGGCGGTCTCTAGAAAATTCTTGAAAAACCTTATAACTGTGGTTTTGAACTCTATGTCCAGTCATTTGCTTTCCTCCATTTCTGTCATTTGTGACCTGTTTGTCTCGCATTTTGGCTGCTTCCCTGCGTTGATAGAGTGGCTTTCTGTGGCTTTCTGTGCTAGGTGTCCTATAGGGCCCAATGGCTCAGCCTCCCCAATTACCTGAAGTGGATACTCTTGGTTCACCACCTCGTAGGCTTTGTGTACAGTCTCGTTGTAGCTAAGCCTTGAATTGTTGTAGGTATCACTGGTAGGAATTGACCTCCAGGCCACTTGGCTGTGAGAATCAGCTGTGTCTATGGTGGGAGAACTTCTGTGCTGGAGACACCCTTATGGGGCAAGACTTGCTTCATTGGGGCTTTGGTGCTCACTGAGTCTGCCCCCTGAGTGTGCCCCTTTTGGATCTGAAGAGTTGTAATCTGGGTGGTCCCACTCTGACCACTGGGTATACTGGCTCTTGGATCTCTAAGGAGGTGCTATTTTAGCTTCTGCCTGAGGCTACCCAGCCTTTTATATGCAAAAGCCTCTTTGAGCAGCTTGGATGGGGTGGGATCTCGGGGAATCAACAGGGTGTAGCAAATAGCTATGGCTGATTCTCAGCCCAGCCCTAAGAGGCCCTGGGTCTCAGTGTCCCTTGGCACCATGGAGAGAAAGCTGCTCCGGAATTCCTCCCAGTGCCAGACAGTCCAGCTTCTCCTCGTATGAGTCTGGGTACCCAGAAACTCGCCTAGAGTTCAGAGCTGTTGGGAACTTATGACTCCCTCTGGATTGAAAAAGAGAACCATGTCCTCAGTTGCCAGCCCTTTCCGCGCGCCTCTGTACCTCTGCACTTTACTTCCGCACCTCCTCTGAGTCTCAATCTCTTTCTAGTTGTAGAATTTCCACTCAGCCAGCCTTCCTGTGGGTCTGGGTAGTGTCTGTTTTTTCTTTTCGTTGTGGTTTTGAAATGGTTGTGTGAGGCAGCAATTCCAGGTGTTTACCTATGCCTCCATCTTGGTTTCTCTCTACTGTTGGATTCTTAAAGTCAGTCTCATTAATTTATATTAGATTACTATAATTAAGCTAGGTTCTGTTCACCAACACTATATATCTCTTTTATCTGAAGTTTTCTAAACAGCCCTAGCCGGTTTGGCTCAGTGGCTAGAGCATCAGCCTGTAGACTAAAGGGTCCCAGGTTTGATTCCAGTTAAGGGCACCTACCCGAGTTGCAGGCTCAATCCCCAGTAGGGGGTGTGCAGGAGGCAGCCAATCAATGATTAGCTCTCATCATTGATGTTTCTATCTCTCTCCCCCTCTCCATTTCTGAAATAAATAAAAATATATTTTAAAATACAGTTTTGTAAGCAATGGTAAAAAGATCTCTTACCTATCCACTTTGTTTTTTTAAAATAAATATTGTTCAGATTATTACAATTGTTCCTCTTCCTTTCCCCTTTTGTTCCCCTCCACCGAGTTCCCACCCCACCCCATGCTCTTACACTTCCCCCCCCCCCGCCGCCACTATCCTCATCCATAGGTGTACGATTTTTGTCCAGTCTCTTTCTAACCCCCTGACAATTGTCAGTCCACTTCCTTTCTTTGCCCCTGATTCTTTTATATTCACCAGTTTTTTCTATTTTGTCAGATTTCTTATTCATTTGATTTTTAGATTCACTTGTTGATAGATATGTATTTGTTGTCATTTCGTTGTTCATAATCTTTATTTTTACGTTTTTCTTCTTACTCTTCTTAAAGGATACCTTTCAGCATTTCATATAATACTGGTTGGGTGGTGATGAACTCTGTCTTTTTCTTATCTGTGAAGCTCTTTATCTGACCTTCAATTCTAAATGATAGCTTTGCTTGAAAGAGTAATCTTGGTTGTAGGTTCTTGCTATTCATCACTTTGAGTATTTCTTGCCACTCCCTTCTGGCCTGCATGGTTTCTGTTGAGAAATCAGCTGACAGTCACATTGGCCTTTCCTTGTTGTCTCTTATGCACTTTATTTTTAAGTTGACTTTATACTTGGAACAACCAAGGCCTTTAGAATGATTATGGATGCACTTTCATGGTTTGTAGTTTTACATGTAAAATTCTCTGAATAGAATTCTACATTTTCTTTCCAGTAACCTATAATAAAACTTATTATTATGTGTTTGAGTTGAGAATTTGGCCACCATTGTGATTCAGTTAACCCTGTCTGTCTTTATGTATCTGCCTATTATAGACACTAATGGTGTATTTCCATTTACTCTTTGTCATAGAAAGCTAAAACTTTGGCCATGTCAATTACTTCCTCTGGATTTGCCGAGTTCACACCTCAATCCATCCTAAGGTCTGGTCTTCGGTCAACACCTTTAGGGTCTCCCTCTCAGTCACCCGGAAGGTCCCTTACTCCTCCTTTACGACTTAAAGAAACTAGAATTTCATTCATGGAAGAAGGCCTGACCACAAAATGGACTTCTGGAGTAAGTTTGCTAATATTGGAACAAAAAGACAGTTCTCACAAGTAGAAAGTTAGATATATCATTTTAATAATATTACTATAGATTTTTGTATACAATTTTGCAGATATTCATGAAAGGAGAAAATATTTGTTCAGAAAGAAACTAGGATATTGCCTAAGCCAAACCCATCATTTACAGGTGGAAAAAGTAGGACTTAAGAAGCACCAAGTAAATTGCCAACGAATAGCTATTTGGTGTCAGAAATGAGACTAGAACCAAGACCTATTTTGTAGCCTGTGTTCGTTTGTTTTTTAGCCTGTGTTGTTTTGCTTCTCTTATTAAGTTCATAATTGATTGTCTGTTTAGGAGGGTATATCTTCAGAGTTCCACTGTGGGTTGCTAATAGGAACCCAATTGATGATGATTGTCATCTTGCCTATTAAAGTCTTGGAAATACTGATTTTTAATTAGAGAAACATTAACAGTCATTAAACTTTAATCCTGTATCTGAAGAGTGAATTTAGAATATATGAATTTTGATTAAGATGGAAAGAGTGGGTAATGATTGGCATTAATACCTTTGACTTGACTGTGATTTTTACTACTAAAAATTATTTTTCAAAACCTTTTACTTAACAGGCTTCAGATGATAGCAAAACAAAAGCATTTGTTACCAGACCTTTCTATAAATGTGGAATTCCAGGAGAAACTCAGTGGCTGACAAACAAAGATAAGACATCTTTTTCCCTGAATGGCCCTGAAATGGACCATCAAGAAGTGGATGTGAGGTCAGAAAATACACCTTCACAGAGTTTGGAGAAACTGGATGTGAGCAAAGAAAACAGTAATGTTTCCACTGAGTCACTGGAGTTCCAAGACGCCCCGTCGCCAGGCGAGTTTGAACATGTTGTCATGGCTGCGAAGCCAGCCAGCGCTTCCGCTGGACTACTGAGTAGTCCAGCTGAAAAGGTTGAGAAGGACAGTGATAAAGATGTGTTTGAATCAGTTACTCCTCTAGACCTGGAGAAACCAACGGGTAAGAACTCATTTCCAAGTATTCAAAATGGCTATTGATGTTCCTCATTTGTAATAGAATTTTTTTCACGATAAAAAAGCTACGGGGTTAAGTAATGACCTGACACAATAAACATGTCTTATTCTTTCCACTTACAAGTAGGTATGAGATGGGAGAAGTACTTGTATTCCTTTTTGAGGGGAAGGGGAGAAAAACTGTAGTGTTTGAGGAGGAAACGTTAACTCTCAGTCTGACTGAAGGCCTTAGAGCTCTGAGAGATCATACTAACATTAGATGAGATTGCTGTTACCAGCTTTTAACTTACCCAGCTAACCTAAAAAGCTGCTGTGGGACCAAGAAGCTCACTCTACTCTTCCTCCGTCCCTGCCTCCAAAATAATCACTGGACAATCGAAATAAATGTACAGCGGCCCGTGAATCTATTGTCTTTATTAGAGGCCTGATGCACAGAATTTGTGCAAGAGTAGGCCTCCCTTCCCCCGGCTGCCAGCACTCGCTTCCCTCTGGCGCCTGGTACCCGGGCTTCCCTCGAAGCCCCGGCTTCTTCTGGAAGGTTGTTGGTCTAATTAGCATATTATGCTTTTATTATAGTCATCTATCAAAAAAATTTTAAGTCCCTAATATATGTGCAACAAGTGTGTATGTGTCCTGGGTGTTGCTGAGGTGAGTAAAATAGACATGGGCATCTGCTCGTTTGTCACTTAGAGCGTAGGGGGCTGTGACGACAAACAAGCACTGGTAGTTTGCTAATGATATGCTGGGGACCACCAGCAAAGGGGAAGAGTAGATTTGATGGACAAGAAAACTTGTTTTCTTTTTGTTTCTGAACCCTGCACAGTTTTAACAAGCTTCTTTAAAGGTAACTCCTAATTTTAAATCTGTAAAACCAGGTACTTTTATGAAAATCTGGACCATAGTGATTTCTTTCGGGAAATATTTTCTGCCTGAGCTGAACTAAGGTTTCTGAGTCCAGTGAAGTTTGGGCTATGATGTTGTTGTTTTTTCAGTATGTGTTTATTGATTTCAGAGAGAGAGAGGGAGAGAGAGATAGAAACATCAATGATGAGAGGGCCTCCTGCATGCACAACCCTGGTATGTCCCCTGACTGAGAATTGATCCATTCATGGGTCAGCGCTCAACCATTGAGCCACACTGGCCAGGTGTGGCGTCTTGTCTTAATAAACAAGCCTTTATTAGTTGCTCTCAGGATTTAGTACTGCTTTTTCGTAAACAGCATATATTACTCTTTTTCAAACACTGTATTCCACTAAAATAATTTGGAAGGTAAGTAAGTATTAAGTTGAGATCTTACTCAGTTATTTAACTAGGTTTGTGATCTGGGATAAATGGTATAACTATATGCTTGTTTTTTCATCTTTAAAATGGGGATAATAGTACTGCCACTTTGAATATTGAGGATTAAATGAATTGCATCTAAAACACTTGTAGCAGTGGCTGTGAAGACAAAAGTGAGAAGTGGTAGATTAAAGGGGGTGAGGGAGCTCTTGGGCTAGACGCAGAGTTAGAAGGGACTGTTGTTGGGGGTCTAATGTCAAAGGAGCTACACATACGGAGAGCAGACCTGCCAACTTGTTGAAAAGTAGGAATCCCAGACCATGAGTAATTGCTAAACATTTAACACAGATAATTGTAAATATTCTTAACTGTATGGCTTGCAGGCACTTCAGAAGATGGGGAAACGAAGGCTCTCTTAGTTGCAGAAGAAGCACTTCCAGTATTAAATCACTCAGGCCCTGCTCAAGGGGTTGACGCTTCTCTTTGTGCTCCATTAACCCACGAAAGGTAAGTGTTCAGGGGAAATTTTCACATATTAATGTTAAATGAAACTGAACCAGTAAAACAGTCTATGCATAGGTCAGCTCTTACTTACGTTTTTGACATTTCCATATTTGGTAATGTTTTCTGTTATGGAAGGAGTTCATCTGTACAGTTGTGTCTATTTAGTAGTTTTATGAAATCTTAGAACGATACTTAGAACATTTCCTGAATATGTAGAGACATACTGGGTGGGTGAGGTAGAACTCACATTCTTTGGTGGTCCTATTTGTTGAAGACCAGGAGTTTCATTCCCAGTCCTTCCATTTTTAGTGGTTTCTGAATGGTCAGGGGTGAGTTTCCCATAGCACTAAGGTGAGCATCGGAAGATGGTGCAGAGGCAGTTTTGTTCCCTACCATTGATAGGGATACAAAACTCGAGCCAAGTTGTGTTTTTTAATGACATGAAGTGCTATGCTCCCACTTAGTTTCGTTTAGCACTTGCACATTTAGGAGATGTGTTAGATAATGTAGGGCAGTGCTATTCAGGTGTGGTCTGATTGATACCAATTTTCAAATAGTTTGGCCCACAACAAGAGAGGCAGTCAGAACAACCTTCACCGGGGAGCTTAGTTGGTTGGAGCATCGTCCCATGCACCAAAAGGTTGTGGGTTCGATCCTCTGTTAGGGCATGTATGGGAGGCAACCAATCGATGTTTCTCTCTCTTTCTCTCCAAAATCAATAAACATACCATTTAGGTGAGGATTAATACATATATATCAGTACACCACTTTGTTGAAAGTTAGCTGAACTTATTAGTGAATTGGTTCAGCTTTGACACAGCTCCTTATTTCATTGCAAGACTGGACACATTGCACATCAACACTAATAACAGTGACACCATTGTACAGGATTCCAAAAACATTGCAGTTTCAATTACTAAGAAGCAATATGAAGCCCTGGCCTAGTAGCTCAGTTGGTAAGAGCCTCATACCAATACACAAAGTTGCAGGTTCGAGCCCTGGTCAGGGCATATACAAGAATCAAACAATGACTGCATAAGTAAGTAGAATAACAAATGTTTTCTCTGTCTCTCAAAATCAATTTTTTAAAAGAAAATTGGAGTGGAAAAGGTAGTAAAATTTACTAAGCTTAACCATATAAAACATAACTTACAACATTATAAATGGCTTTGTAAGTCCTGAGAATGACCTCATAAAGCACTCACAGAGACCAGCATCATAACAGTGACCTCCCACACATTCCGGTTGGTCATGTGCTTCTTTTCTGAAACAAGAAACTGATCAGCTAGGATCTTTGCCAGGCCTTCATGCGAAAAGCAGGAGAAAACAGTATGAAAAGATTGTCTAGATTGTTTCATTAATTAATTCAAATATTTTTCTAATTTAATGAAAACTAATATTTCTTGCAAATGGGTTTGATGGATAACAATCACAAAGCAAAGAGCATTCTCATGATAAGAAACTTTAGTCTTACCAGGGGGGTGAGGGCATGAGTGGGTGAGGTGGGGGGGCAATGGGGAGAGAAGGACACACATGTAATACCTTAATCAATAAAGAAAGAAAAAATATTTTAAAAAAAAACTAGTCTTCAGTGTGCTAGGTGAATATTCTCATTCTTGGCAAGCTAGTTCCTTTTTAAACAAATTTAGTTGTTCTTATTCTTACTATAAACATTGTGATTGAGGTAAGTTTACAAATGTAACTATAGATAAATGTGTAATTTACTTTAATAATTGTGTCTTTCCCGTTTTTAAAAATCAGCATGCTTTAGTTGGGCTGTGGGGGGGAAGCCAGCTCAGAATAGGAAGGATCACTGTCAGCATATTTCCAAAACTTAATTTTATGAAGTGGATTAAATAATGCAGATCCCATTAGTTTTTCATTCTGAGTTATTCGTTAATCTTAGCTTTAAAATACTGAACCTCCTTCTCCTGCGTGTAGAGGAAATATCCCATAATATTTGACAGATTTATTTGGAAAATGTGGCCACCAGTAATGAAAAATTGGTATAAGTGCAATTTGTTCCGAGCAACATTTTAAAATCATTTTACTTGTAATTTAAGGCCATGTCATTATTGCCAATAAAGTGAAATATTGGAAAGTGGGAGAAACAAATGTAGCATTATTTGTTTCTAAATTCACTGGTAAATTTTATAGAAGTTCAGAGTGAAGTTACTAATTTCTCTGAACCTTGGTTTTTATGCGCAATATGACAAGTAGGAAAGGGCGTAGGATTTAAACCACGTTAGAGCAAATGGGATTCTAACACTGTCACATGTACCTTTCTTTTTCTGTAGGAAAATCCTCACCCTGAGGTCCAAGGTTCCAGTTTCAGATGAGGGATCAGTGGAAGCCTGCAGCTCTCCAGTTAGAGCAGGTAAGGATGAATGTGGGTGTTACTTTGACTTGGAATTATTTTGTTCTGGTGTGTTTTGTTTGTTTTTAAATATTTTTATTGATTTTTTACAGAGAGGAAGAGAGAGGGATAGAGAGTTAGAAACATCGATGAGAGAGAAATATCGATCAGCTGCCTCCTGCACACTCCCTATTGGGGATGTGCCTGCAACCAAGGTACATGCCCTTGACTGGAATCGAACCTGGGACCCTTGAGTCCGCAGGCTGACGCTGTATCCTCTGAGCCAAACCAGTTAGGGCTGTTCTGGTGTTTTGATAAAGAGATCTATTCTTAGAACCAATGAATCTATTATCCAGATTTGTTTATCTCAATTTTTTATCTCTGGTGCGTATGATGTCTGAAGGTGTATCGGCTGTGAACACAGTGGGTTGCTTGTAATGCACTCTATGATTCTACCAGTGGAAATCTTAGAATACTTTTTGTGGACTGTTTTCCTGCAAAACATCAAAGAAGGGCAATCTAAGTTACCAATCCACACCCAGCCAGACTGCACACCTGCTTCTTAATCTTCTGGGACTCATATCTACCTAGGGCAACTTGCTTTTTCCTGACATTTTTCCCTTGTGCACATTCCCCCCATTTTGAGAGAGGAAGGGGAGGTGAATATGATCACTGAGGAGAACAGAGGCTGATCCAGGCTTCGGCTCATGACTCGGTTCCGCACTTCCAGTGCATAGACGGGGCTGTACATCGTCTGTCTGTCTGTAAAATGTGAATAGCTTTAGTGATAATAAAAGCTCAATGAGTGGTAGCTGTTACAATGAACACTTTTTTAAAAGCAAATTTTTCCCACTTTATATGCTTAAGACAATTTTCTTTGTCATTAGTTCAGATTAATCCTGTCTTTTTTAATAGTTATAATGTATGTGGTAATAATGGATGTTCTCTGGTATGCTTGACTAATTGCTTTTTGTTGAATATTTGAGCTGATCACCATTTTTGTTTTGCTGTTTCATTTCTGCAATGAATAGTCTTGTATATATATATTTGCACATTATATATCAGTGTTTCTGTTGGGTAGATTCCTAAATATGGATTTGCCAGGTCAAGGAGTAGGCACAGATTTTTAATATTTGGTTGTTTATGCTTTCAGACACTGATGATGAGGAGGTAGCGTGCATAGAGAGTAGTAGCATGCAATGTATTTTCCCATTCCTCTTTGCCAAACTGGTGAAGAACTTTTTCCTTTCTTATAAGCAGTCTTTGTATATTAGCCCATTATCTGCGAAATGTGTAAAAATGCTTTTTCCTGGTGGGTTTTTTTTTGTTGTTGTTGTTGTTCTTTATCCTCACCCAAGGATATTTTTTTTCCATTGCTTTTCAGAGAGAGTGGGAAGAAGGGAGAGAGAGAAATTGATGTGAGAGAGACACATGAATGGTTGCCTCCCACACCTCCCAAGGTGGGAATAAACCTGCAACCCAGGTACATGCCCTTGACTGAGAATCGAACCCAAGACCCTTCAGTGCAAGGCTGGATTAAATACCACTGCACCACACCGGGCAGGGTCCTCGTTGGAGATTTTATATAAATATATATATATATTTATATTATATTTATATTTATATTTATATTTTTTTAACTGACTTCAGAGAGAAAAAGGGAGAAGAGAAACAGACCATCAACGATGAGAGAGAATCATCAATTGGCTGCCTCTTGCACATCCCCTTTTGGGGATCAAACCCACAAACTGGGCATGTGCCCTAACTTAGAATAGACCCATAACCTCCTGGTTCATAAGTTTACGTTCAACCACTGAGCCATGCTGGCTGGGTCCTAGTTGATCTTTTTTTTTTTTTTTTTTTGTTAATCCTCACCTGAGGATAGTTTTTTCCATTGCTTTTGAGAAAGAGTGGGAGGGATTGAGGAGGAAGAGAGAGTCATGTTTGATTGGTTGCCTCCCTTACCTGCCCAGCCTGCAATCCAGGTACATACCCTTGACCAGGAATTGAATCCGAGACCCGTCATTGCATGGGGCAGCACTGAGCAACACCGGCCAGGGCTACACTAACTGATTTTTTAATATATTTTATTGACTTTTTACAGAGAGGAAGGGAGAGGGATAGAGAGTGAGAAACATCTATGAGAGAGAAACATCAATTAGCTGCCTCCTGCACACCCCCCACTGGGGATGTGCCCACAACCAAGGTACATGCCCTTGACCAGAATCGAACCTGGGACCCTTCAGTCTGCAGGCCGATGCTCTATGCACTGAGCCAAACTGGTTAGGGCCACTAACTGATTTTTTCATTTAGAATTTGATATCATTCACAAACACTAAATCCAAATATGGCTTGCATGCACTAATAACAACATTTTGGCAAAGAGGAAGGTAAAAGAATAAGGAAGAATTTATTTTTAATGAGCTGCCCTCCCCCAAGTTATTATTTTTTAAGTGGTGAAGTATATTTGTGGCCATTTGGGTGCTTTCTGCTAAAAGAAAGATATCTATGTAGTCCTTTTCACAGCTTGATTAAAGCCCAGATTTCATATCCCTCAATTCTATAATGACTCAACAAGGATAGCTGGTTATCTAAATTGGTGAGTATAATTTTCAGATTAATTTAATAAGAAACATCTGAGCTCCTCAAAGCATTTATCATATTGATGTTTTACAATAAGTACAAAAATTATATTCCAATTGAGAAAAGTCATTTTTAAATGTAAAATTTATCTAATGTGTTTTATCCTTGTGAAAAGCACATGTATTTTTTAAAGATATATATTTATTGATTTCAGAGAGGAAGGGAGAGGGAGAGATAGAAACATCAATGAGGAGAGAATCATTGATCAGCTGCCTCCTGCATGCCCCACCCTGGGGATCAAGCCCGAAACCTGGGCATGTGCCCTGACCAGGAATTTAACAATAGTGACTTCCTGGTTCATAGGTCGAAGCTCAACCACCAAGCCACACCAGCCAGGCAGCACGTGTATTGTATAAACTGAGTAATTGGATACTAAAGAAACAGGATTAACGTGTAAATCTTTGTATATCAGTTTTGGCAGTATAAAAGTTTTTCAAGGAAATATTCTCAAGTTCAGGGTAGCCTTTTCTCTCTGTTTGCTTCCCAAATAGTGTATATATTACTTTTTCAGCTTAAAACATGAAAGATGAACTCTTTTTTCTTTCAGCTGTGGCCAATGTCCTTGGTGACAGTGGAAGCTCTGGGCTCGTTATCCCTGAAAGTCCTGTTATCGCTGACCATGGGCTTGACCAGGAAATAGCAGTGAATTTAGAAGAAGATCATGAAACAGAAGTTGATGCACTAAAAGAACGTGTTGACCTATCAGAACAAAAACCTCCAATTTCTGATGATTCTCCTGATACTCAAGAAGTTCATGTAAAAAAATTTAATTTTTTAATTCTCTGTCGGTCTTTCTGTTTTGAGTTAGGTTTCAAAAGCCATAGTTCTAACCTAATGTATTCATTTATTTGCTTGTTATATAAAAAACCTCTTTATAAAGATACATGTTTCAAAATATTTTGTGACCTATAAAAGAATATATCCTTTAAGTAAATTATTTTTCTGAACCAAAACCAAAAGGCTGTGTTAAAGTCGTCACATTTTTAACAGTTTAATTTTTGCTTAATATCTGGTTCAAGTGAAAGTCCTTTTAGCCATAAGAAAGCATATCCTGGCTACTTCCAAAGACAAGTATGACATTGAAACTATTCAGAGCGTATATTTAAAAATAATTGATTAGAGTTAAATAGAATTTTTTCCCATGCATACTTATGGGAGAATTGAGATACATACTTCAGGAAGGATATTTGTTTTCTTGGTACTTAATATGACCTTTGTTTTCTAAAAATTCCAATTCTCTCCTATTATTGAGAAAAGTGTGGATAGCTAGGTAATTTGGGGATTTTCATTAAAACACAGTTTGGGGGTTATTTCTTTTTCTCCAATTAATTTTTTAATTGCAATTGATAATTGCATTTAAGGGGGAAGAGCAACTATTTTAATTATTTATAGAAATTTGGTTGTATAGTATTTGGAAAGTTTCTTAACTCATAAAATGTCATGGTTGTCCATATTCACTGTGAAATAGATGGACAAAGTCCCTGTTCCTTTAGCCGGGAGGCTTAGAAACTTGTGGGCATGGGGTTCGTGGGAATCCTCATTTCTGCGTATTTCTAGTCTGTCTTCTCATTGAATGTTTGGGGAGGGGGGAATGTCATTGTCTAGGTGGGTGGTAATGTTCTACCTTCTTGGTCAGGAGACCTCTCTGTTACTTTCTACCTCCTCCTTTTTCTCCCCTTCCCTTACCAAAAGGTAAATGCAAGGACCATTCCTTCTTCCACCAAACCCTTGCAGGAGAGGGACTGAACTTGAAAGCCTTAGGAATTTCATGGTTTATGCAGCCCCAGCAAAGGGAAGAGGATTGAGTCTAGCCCAAGGGAGCTTATGTAGGTGAACTCTTCTTCAACCTTATGGGGATCATGCTGTTGAGAAAAGTGTGGATAGCTAGGTAATTTGGGGATTTTCATTAAAACACAGTTTGGGGGTTATTTCTTTTTCTCCAATTAATTTTTTCTTGGGTGAGAATAGTGTCCTTAATTCTTCTCACAATTGTTAGCATCATAATAATTTCAAAGTTTTGTTAATTAAAACTGTCTTTTTTAGCCAGGGAAATATGGGTGTCTACTTTAATTCCAATCGGAACCTCAAAATCTTTTACTGTCTAGTTATTTTGACTAAGAAAGTCTGATTGCTTAAGTGGGTATTTTATGAAGTAAACCCATAAGTAGATGCCATGTCAAAGGTAGTTTATATTTAAAATTCATACATCAAGGGTGAGATGGTCATTTAAAAACATTATGTTTTAAGTTTAAATATATATAAATTCTTTAACCAGTGTCTTATCTTTAATTCATTTTAGGTAATTGAAAATGAAAAGCTTGAAGTTCAAGACTCAGGACAAGAGGCTAAGAATCTTTCATTTAATGAGTATCCCTCAGGAACTCTTAAGCTTCAGTATAATTTTGAGACCATAGAGCAACAGTTCTGTGACTTGCCTGATAATAAAGACTCTGCTGAGTGTGGTGACATTGCTGAAATAGATGGGGAACTTTTTGTGGCTCAGAGCAACTTCACCTTGATACTGGAAGGTGAAGAAGAAGTTGAGACAGGTGATTCTGCAGCATCTAATGTGTTAGCTAAAGCAGCTAACACAGTAACTGACTCAAAACATGTATACACTGGGGAAAACAATGACCATGGACATGTTGCACACTTGCCATCTGTCATAACTAATGAACAGGAGTCCCAAAAGACAGAGGCCTT
Organism: Murina feae; assembly: GCA_004026665.1. Taxonomy (NCBI): domain Eukaryota; kingdom Metazoa; phylum Chordata; class Mammalia; order Chiroptera; family Vespertilionidae; genus Murina; species Murina feae. The sequence continues at coordinate 7,779 of PVJC01018437.1, read as the reverse complement.
ACCGTATGTGCCTGAACCAATTAAAGCAGCAGTAGCAGAAAATTTACTAGATGTAATTAAAGACACAAGAAGTAAAGACGTTACTTCAGATACAATGGAACCATCCATTCATGAAAACATACCTTTAATAAGCCAAAAGGTAACGAGTGCCACCAAGTCAGTCAAGTCTACAGTGAAGACAGCTCAGGAAGCAAGTACAGTGACTACGAATGTTAACCAAGTTAGTGACGTGACTCCATCCAGAACTCGAACAAGAAGACAGCGGACCCTAAGCCTGGATGTGAAATCAGTGCAACAGGAAGAGTCCGCAGATGTTGCTACCCCCGAGGTGCTAGGACTTTCCGTTAGGAAGAGAACCAGAAAAACAAAAGAAACTTCTGAGGCTTCTGACAGTGCCTTTCCTCATGTCAAAGAACTATCTCAGACCCAGCAAATACCTCAAAATGCTGCTACTCCCAGAAGAGGAAGGAGAAAGAAAGACACAGTAGAGAGTCTTAATTCTGTGGAACCCGAATTACAGGTTACTCCAGGTAGGGTATTAAGAAGTTCAAGATCTCAGTTGTTGGAACCAGCAACCACAGAAACTTCTCTTAGAAAAGAAGTTAAGCTTTCATCTGTTACAAAAAAGACTCCTAAAAGAATAAAAAAATCTGTAGAAAATCAGGAAAGTGTTGAAATTGTAAATGATCTAAAAACCAGTAAAGTAGCAAGTCCTGGCGTAAGTAACAAAAGATTGAGACCTGCTAATGTGGAAACTTCTGAAAATACAGGGTCTGAACAAGATGGGAAGTTCAGTGAACAGCAGCTGCCTGTTGAAGGGAGTAAAAGGGTTAACAAGAGAGACAACAAGGCATCAGCTGTTAGAGAAGATCCTACACGTGATTCATCTCCTCTGACTCTTCAAGCAGAAGGTGCGGTACCTGCTACTCCTAGGAAACGGGGGAGACCGAGAAAAGTTAATCCCTCGCTAGATGTAGGATCCGAGGCTGTTCAGGAGGAGAAAAGTCCTACGACGAACAGAGTTCCAAAGAGATCTGCAAGGAACACCCCCGCTAAAAGGGAAAAGACTGATGTTGGAAACGCAGCTTCAGAAAAGCCAGTTTCAGTGCCAAACGAAGAACTTGTTGCAGTGACGAGTTCTAAGAAAAAGATTACAAAAAGGATTGAAACTCAAAGCCAAAAACGTTCATTACGCTCAATACCAGAAAAAGACGTAGATGAAGACCTGGCGCAGAAGGAATCCAAGGGCCGAGAAGAAAAATTATTTGCCAAAACTCCTGTGACTCAGTTTTCCCGTAGCACAAGGACTAGGTCTAGCAGGGCCATTTTACTGCCAGACTTTTCGGCACCAGAAAATGAGTCTTTATTTTCTCCTCCTGTGTCAAAGGTTTCAAGGAAAGATAAAGGTATGTTTACTTCTATTCAAAGCATAATTTTCATTTTATGTAGTCTTCAGCTTCAAATTGTTTTAAGCATGATTTGAGTTGATAAAGACTGTAATTGATTATTCTTTTGTTTTGTTTTTTCTTTTCGGTTTTGTTTTAATCCTCACCTGAGGATATTTTTCCATTGATTTTCAGGGAGAGTGGAACAGAGGGGGAAAGACAGAGAAAGAGAAACATCAATGTGAGAGAAACACACTGATTGGTTGCCTCCAGCCCAAGCCAGGGAGGAGCCTGCAACCAAGGTACATGCCCTTGATCAGAATTGAACCTGGGACCACCTTTGGTCCATAGGCTGACGCTCTATCCACTGAGCCAAACCGGCCAGGGTTGATTATTTCTTCTAAAGATGATTTGTGGTTACAGGGAATCTCCTTTCCTTCCAAAACAACAATTTTGATATTTTAATAGTAAAATTTAAAGATTTTCTATTTTAAAGTTTATTTTCAGATTCAAGAATTTTCTGGTTCATCATAGCCTTTTAAATCCTATAGATCACTTGACTTGGGTTTAATTTTTTAGAACAAAATCATTTCTTTTTATTCTGCTCTTATAAGCTCAGTAACAATGTAAACGGCCGCATGTATTTTAAACATCAGTGAGCACCCTGTCACGGTTTCCTGACGCTGTGAGGAAGGCCAAGAGGAAGATGAGCCATTTAGAAATCTGCAGACTCATATCTTCAGCATTCAGTTGCAAAAACCGCTTTGAATATTTGAATTTTTGAGAAACGAGACTGTTCTAAAAAATTGTATTTATTCACTCATTCGTTATATTTCTATAGACTCAGTCCAGGAAATGGCCCTTTGCCATAGAATTGCTTATTAGTTCTAAAAATGATTTGTAGTTATAGCAGACCCCCTCCCCCAATTTTTTTTTTAATTTTGGTAGTACTATATATAATTCAGTTTTTCTTCATGATATTATGGAAATGTGGTTATGCATATATTTTGCATGAAGGATAATGAAAGGACAAAGGGAGATTTTAGCTAACTTATCAAGGCTGCTATGTTCAGGTTAAAATGAAAAAAAAAATGCGGCAGTGAGCATGGCAGGATTATTAACATAATTCTTTCATACTTTCCTTGTGACTTAGAGAAGTGCAGTAAACAAAAATTGCAAGTCATTTTGGTGTAGCATGGCAAATATATTAATAACTCTGGTCTTTTGTTACCTTTACATAGTCATCTTCTGTCATTTTCTGTAATAAAAATAATACCTGCCTGCCATAGAAAATTAGAATTTAAAAGTAGATACTCTAGCAATCTAGAGTACCACTGACCACTGCTCACATTTTCTTATATATGCTTTCAGTTACTGGTGTATATATATACTTAGGTTTTTTCTTTTTAAAAAAACCAACAAACTATGGTTTATGTGTGTGTGTTGCTTCCTTTCCCACTTATTTCATGAGCGTTTTCAGACACTCTCATTCTCTAAACCTGAGTGAGCATTGTGTTTGTATTTGTTTTGGTTTGGTTTCATACACATTAATAGAATCCATGTGTGGCATTCCACGTCACTCATGTGCCACAGGCTGCTTAACCATTCTCCTGGTGGGTGTTTGAGTTGTCAGGTTTTCTGGTAGCCCAGTATTCTAAACGGCACCGTTAGGATGAGATTATTCAATGACAGACGAGGAATCGGGCTGGCATCTCTCATTTCCACCACTTACTGGCGAGGCAGAAAGTGCTTGGGCCTTTCTGAATCTTGTTTCCTCGCCGTTGCAGTGAGGTGGGAGTGCCTGCCTGCGAGGCTCCTGCAAGCACTCAGGACTTAGCAGTGACATGCTTGGGTGCAGTCAGTCTCCTCCCACTTGGACCTGAGAGGATAGTTTCTAGACTCTTAAGAGCATCTCTCTCCCCTGTTGCCTCTTTATATTTTGAAAGTTCCTATTAAGTGAAGTAACATTGAAGTATAATTTGATAATTTTATTTCAAAGATTTGCTAACTATATTCTTAAAGTATCATAACAAAAGTAAGCATCTATAAAGCACTTACCATATGCCACACATGGTTTTAATCTTCACAAATAACTTCATAGAAACTGAGGCACAGAAAAGGCTCAGTAACTCAACTTTGGCCCCACAGCTAGTAAGTCCAAAAGCTGGGCTCTCATCTACGGCAGGCAGGCTAAGCGACACCATGCAATTGCACAATTACATTGCTAATTGCCATTACTATGGAAACCCTATGGTTAAAAATCAAAATCTCAGATTAAGTCAGATGTTTTTAATTACATGTTCTAAACCAATTATTTATCTGTGGAATAGCTTCCTATCAGCTTTTTAAAATGTCTTCTCTCTGCTTGCCTTTTCCTTTTATGATGTGCACTTTGCTGTTGTTCCCCTTGACTAGTAGAACAGTTAACTGAGAATGAGCTACAAGGAAAGGTTTGAATTCTTTGTAAATATAATTACTTTTGTAAATAAAAACCTTGTGTCTGGAACAGTAGGAATTAATGAAGCAAACTAGCCCAGGTTACATATAAGAATGATGTTTGCCTCGGAATGTTTGAGGAGTAGTAAAGATTGAAGCTAGTATAATACTGTTTTGCCTCTGCTTTACAGCCTGTTTTCATATTATGGCATTTAGTTTGCAGTATTAACTATTCCTGAACACTTAATTACCCAAATGATGTTAGGATTTTTACTGTCATTTCTCCCGTGGGTACTAAGTTTTGATACTAGTGTTTTCTGTTTGGCGATGTTTATATCTTTCTAATGCCCATACTTCAAGTTTTTACAAAAAAAGTATACGTTTATATGAAGTGACAGTTAGTGTTGTTTTTTCTACCTTCCTTTAGCTATAAAAGTAGAAGCTCCTGAACAGCTGAAAGAATTAATCTCAGACTTATCTTCTCCATTTGTCCTCTCACCTCCTGCTCTGAGGACCAGGCGAAAGAACATGTCTAAGACGCCCCAGCTTGTGCAGGAACTGGTAAGAAGTGCCTGATTTTATCTGAATGCTTATTTAAGCCTGCCTTTTTTTTTTAAGCAATGTTCCTAAATCAACTTTTTCTTAAAAAGAGCATACAGTTTTATTAACATCCCGAAATTGTCTTGTGTATACTTTGAGACCCTACATTTAAGAAAAATTTGTGATATATCACTGGCAGCTGCAGTTTGAGTTACCAATTAGGGGAAGGGTTTTAAATTTTAGTGTCTCATCAGAATTGTCTGGATGTGAACCCCTGGAATGTCACACAGAGACCACACTTGGAGACAGTGTTTCAGAGTTGATTCCTCACCTAATTACATATAACCCCAAAACATGCACATTTCAGGGATTTGAGTATGAGACCCTTACATTTGCCAATGTAAATTCATAAGCGTTTTGTTTTTTTAATTATCGGCTATTATCCAGCTATTGTGCAAGGACAGAGACTTAGACAAAAAAATTTCAGGCAAATTCCGACTTTCAGGAGCTCAGTTTAATTGAAGAGGCAAAAGCACAATTATTTTATAGCATGATAAGAATCACTTCTACCCAAATACCCCAATAGAAAGAAGGTAAAGGAGACAGATGTTCTTGGCAGAGAGAACAGCAGGTGGCAAAGGCGCGAAGCATGACGGTGCATTGGGAAAGCCTGTTTGCACATTAACAAATGGCTATGTGGGGGTGGGGATTGTTATGTGCATTTTTTAAAATACATATATTTATTAATTTCAAAGAAGGAGGGAGTGGGAAAGATAGAAACATCAGTGATGAGAGAGAATCATAGATGGGCTGCCTCCTGCACACTGGTGATTGAGCCCACAACTCGGGCATGTGCCCTGACTGGGAATCAAACCGTGACCTCCTGGTTCATAGGTCCACACTGAGCCACGCCGGCCGAGCTAGCCCTGTGCATGTTTTAAGTTGTTTCCATGAAAAATGAATTCTGATGAAGGAAAACGTGGTCTCCGGTGGCCCAAATCTTATGAGATGATGAGAGCCTGGGTTTGGACAGACATTGGGAACAGAAGGGCAGTGAACAACGGAGACATTCAAAACATGAAACTTGGGAAGGCAGATAATTGTGTGTGAGGATGAGGGATAAGAAGCATTCTTAGATGACAGTTTCCTACTAAAAAGTGAGTTCATATGAGACTTGCTGAGTTGGAATTCATTAGGACTGTTTGACTATATTCCCTGATTTAGTTAAAGAACTTTTTAGATTTAGATTCCAAATGTTTAACTACTAAAGGTCTACCTTTTTAAAATTTCAACTCTTAGGAAGATGATGCTGTGGGACAGCAAAAAGTGAAAAGAATGAAGACTGGAAAAACGAAACAAGCAAGCAGGTACGCCTTTCCCGCGCTGCGGGTTTCTGCTCTGTTCCTTGACCTGGGATGTGAGGAGAGTGGGTGTGAAGTAGGAGGGGAGCTCGTTCGAAAGGCTCGTTCGCAGCGGTCTCCTTGTCGTGGGAAAGCCGCTCATCCTGTGAAAGAGGCAGGTTAATACCCAGTGAGTCTTTGATTTTGCATGGGAGTGAGATGTTGTACATTTTCTTTAGTAAAAATAGCTGGCTATTAGTAAAAAGTAAGTAAACTTAAAAATCCTGTGATTGTTTCACTAATAGCTATATAACTTTATCCGTGGGGAAACTACTCCATTTCAGATCTGTTTGTTACATGGGATTTTATTCATGCTGTGCTTTGACATCATTGAATTCTAGAAAAGTAAAGTAACCCATTTCATCTTACTTTAAAAACTAATGGAATGGTCTTTTGACCATAACACTGTTTCCATGTAAACTGGCTTCGTGTACATGTGGGAAACGACTTCATGCTACGAAAAGGTTGACATAATCGCTAATCGCCGCTGCCTGAGGTGGCTTTCCTGGGCTCTCCTGGGCCTGCTGGCTCAGTCCATGGACTGACTGCTGGGACTGGGTCAGTGTCCTGAACCCAGCACTGTTTATCAGGTCATAGGCAACATTAAAGACACTCACATGAAAAGGGACATTTCTGTCATGTGACACTTCAACTCTGCCTCTCATTAGCGTCTATGACTTAAAGCGTCCCTTCCCTTCTCGTACGAAATGAAAGCACTAGGAAAGGTGGTCCCTAAGGTTTCTTCTCCTGTGTTGAGAAGCCATTGTAGTTTGTATGATGGTGAGTTTATTCTGACTGGAATTACATCTTTTTTCAGAACCACGGAAAAGGAAAGTTGTTGGTCACCTCCTCCCATAGAGATTAAGCTGATTTCTCCCTTGGCGACCCCCGCGGAGAGAGTGAAGAGCAAGCCCAGGAGAAGCACGGAGGAAACGGGAAAAGCTCTCGGGAGGAACAGGAAGAGACCGTCTTCCTTCCCAAAACAAATTGTCCGCAGGAAAATGCTGTAACTATTTCCAAGTTTTATTGTACACCTGTTTGTAAAGTCACCAGAATTATGTGGATTATTAAAAATCATTTAATTTGGAAGACGGTAATTTATATAAATTGTAAATTTTTGTAAACAGAAGGTCTTCCATAGGTAAAATCACTCCACATGGAGTATGATTGCTTTAGTGGAGGCGTTTTTTCCCTATTTTATATTCAGACTTCAGACATTTATATACTATGTAAATATGGCTTCTAGTAGAATGTTAAATAAAGGATACCCTTCATAGTAGTTGGTGTCGGCTAGATTTTTGAGAGGAATTTGCTTTAGTGAGGATTTTATCTGCCAGCAGGCATTGGGCACATTGCCTTTCTCTACAGGTAAAAGTATTCGACCAATCTGAACATGAGGACACCTGAACTGCTAAGGTTTTTAAGTTGCTGTTTTATAATTTATGCACTTTTGCTTCTGTGATTAAGATTTCTAATAAAGTATTTGGGGGGAGGGGTGTTTTGTGGTTGCTATGTTCAAGTTGAATTATGGGCATGTAATTTTGCCACTTTTTTGTAGTTTAACAAATTTTATGTATTCTACCTCAGATGAGTAACTTTCTAAGTAATGCATCGGTTAAATGTAATGTTGGTATTTCTTGTTCAGCAGGCTTAACGGCTGTTGTCTTTAAAGTCTCTACATTACTCAGAGGCTAATTATCCAGGTTAGATTGACCGGTTCACTGCTCACTAGCAACTTCTTAAAAGGGTTTGAGAAGCAGAGGAATGTAAAAAAATCTCTTCATGGATATTCATTGTACCTTGTGTGCACCTACCTAATGATGATAGAATGCGAAGTCTGTAGAAATTTTATTGCTTTGAAGGAGCTTGCTACTGAATCACAGAAATCTCTTAATATTCAGGTTTTTAAACTGGCAGATTCTCACAGGACCTCAGGCACAGACCATTGAGGATGGGGAAGTGTGTGAGTAGATGTGGAGAAAGGAAAAGAAAAACAGCACTGTTCTCTGTAGTGTGAC
>PVJC01018436.1:0-22354 GCA_004026665.1 Murina feae | reverse complement strand
AGTTATAAATAATTGCTAATTCTAAGAAGGGTTCATTGTATATTAGTGTGGTGACTTATTGTCCCTTAGATGACTGAGGCTGGGGAATAACCCTATGTAGTAGGTGTAAGTAGACAGAGATCAACCCTAGTGGAGAATGCCATTCATGTACCAAGTTCTCTGTGTACTACTTAAAGTTTGTTTCTCTTGCAACAAATATATCTGGAAGGTTTTTCTGTTAGATCATCTTTAAAAGACTTTGGGTAGGTTTTTCTATGTTGACAAATGTTTTGGATCTGAATCAGAAGATTGCTTATACATTTTTGTTACATTTTCCCTTTTCAAAGTGTTATGAATTTCACCACCCTAGAAAGGACACTACACAACACCATTTTGGCCATGACTGAAGCGACTTCTATCTACTAGTATATGAAAGATAGTAGCAGATTCAACACTGCTTTGGTGGAATGCTTTCCTGCTTCCTGGTCCTTTGTCGTTTTGGTTATAAAGTTTAACCATTTAAAGAGATTTATTTTCTTTTTGCCCAACCGCAGGCTCAGTAGTTGATGTCATGGTTCAATTCCCAATCAGGGCACATACTCAGGTTGTGGGCTCGATCCCACATTGGGGACCATGCAGGAGAAAGCTGATTGATGATTCTCTCTCATAACTGATGTTTCTATCTCTCTCATCCTCTCCTTTCCTCTCTGAAATCAATAAAAATGTATTTTTAAAAAATAAAGAGGTTTATATGCTTTTTAATAACAAAATTTGAAATTTGTATAGGCCGAGGTGGAGGCAATAAAACAAACAATGGGAGTATTGATCTAAGATAATACATTGGAAGAGCTTTCCTAGTTTCTTTTTAAAAAAAATCTTACATTAAATTACCACAGAATTGTAGTATGAAATAATTGTTATTTTAAAACAAGTTTATGAAACAACTTCAAAAGTTTTTTTATTTTTATAGGTTGAGATCTTTCTTTCACTAACCTTAACTTGGTTAACACAGAAATATCTTTCTTATCATTTTATGTCAGCTATTTAAGCTTGTTTAATCACACTCATTCTTGGCTAGCTCCCAAACTTGGCTAGAACTTCCAAACTTGATCTGGTACTGAAAGTGAATCTGTGATTGCAAAGCCTGATTTTATTGGCCTGTTTATTTTCTACAAGTAGGAGATGATTTATATTCCTAAGTACCATTAATCTGTAATTTTCCTGGTAGTCAAGTATTGCTTCTAGTATACTATGTTGGTGGACAATATGGGATGGAATGGGTCCGTTCCAGAGATTTCCATTTAACCTATATTACCATTATCTCCTTCAATCTACAGCTTATCTAATCTAATAAAAGAGTAATATGCAAATTAACCATCACTCCAAGACACCTAAGCCATGCCCACCATCCAAGTCATGCCCACCAGTCAATCAGAGTGGCTGTATGCAAATTAACTTAGCCAAGATGGTGGCTGGCAGCCACAGAGCTAGAGAAAAGAGGAGGCTTCCGTTGCACCAGCAATGGAATTGAAACTGCCTGCCTAGGCCGGCTGGGCCTCTGCTCAAGGCAACAAAGTTTCAATTATAGAAAATAAATAAACCCCCAAAACATGATTCCAGCCAGCCTCGCTGGGACCTTGGGTCAATGGGAGCTGTGGCCAGCCTGCAAACAGCCATTAGCTCCTCACTCAGACTGGCCAGGCATGCCAGCAGGTGGACATCCCCCAAGGGGTCCCAGACTGCGAGAGGACACAAGCCAGGCTGAGGGATCCCCCCCCCAAGTGCACAAATTTTTATGCACTGGGCCCCTAGTGTAGTTATTAATTGATTTAGTGCCACTACATATTCTAGGACTAGAGAAATTATCACAGGATGGTTCCATGTCTCATTAGATCCAGTGTTAGGTGGTTTCAGGCCAAGATTCTTTCTACCACTTGGTCTTCATAATTCCCTAATTTCATTGATGGATTTCAGTGGCATCAATAGTGGGAATCTGTAGATCAGCATAAGTTTTAGAGTCAGGATCTAATAATTCCCAGAAGATTTGGGTATTTACTCTTTCCAAGATCTTTGGAAGCTGTTGGGGAATAATTCATTAAATATAGGTGTCCCAAAAATGTATCTACACACGTTGAATAATTATAAAGACAGTGTTTATTAAAATACATTTTGTTTTCAAAATTGAGCTATTAGTTGTTAAAGTGTGTATACATTTTCTGGGGTATCCTGTGTATCTTGGCCACATAGCCAGCTCCTTCCTCCATGGGGGGCTGGCCTCCCTGTCAGGTAAGAGGCTTTGGACTGTGAACTGGCTTAGGTCTGAAAGTTGAGTAAGAAGTTTCACCTAGAGGTGAAAACCTTCTAGGTGTTCTTAGATAAATAATAAGTCAAAGAACACCTTAGCAGGCTGGCCATCTATCTCATTTAATTTTTGTCACAGATCGTTGTGAGTTAAAATCCTGTGATTACCATTCTGTGGTTTATTTTGGCAATTGTGACCACCAAATCCAGCTAATATACTAGAAATCTGTGTTTAATAAGTCTCTGGGTGGCTTTGGTGAACAACAGATAAATAGTTATTTTGTTTGTGTTTGAGTTGATTTATTGATTATAAAAATAATTATATTTCTGTAGATTAAAAAGATTACTCTTTAAAACCTAGGTCAGTGTCTCATGGAATCCTTCCAGAACAGAAGAAATATTTGATCAAACTTCCTTTATATGAACGTCAATTTCGGTGCCCCAGCTTGCCGTCACATTTAAATTTTGACAAATTTGCCCAAAGCAAGGGAGGAATTCCAGAAAATAGTGACTTTCAAGCATGGGTTCTTGATATATTCTGTAAGCAAATACCTCAGAAGACAACCACAAAAGAGAAAGTTGTTAAAATAATTTCTCAGAAAGTGAAAGAACCGCCAAAACTAGAACTGAATGATTCTTTGAAGTGTGATCTTCCTCCAGAAGTCATTAAACATTATGAATCTGAAGTGAAGATCTTGACTGAAGAAATAAATCAGAAGAAAACATATTCTGCATTTTCATATTGTAGGCGTGGTGCTCTGTATAGGAAACTGGGGAAGTTACAGAGTGCCATGGATGATCTACAGGAAGTAAGTTTTATTTAATCAAAATAACAATGTTGACAATTTAAACTTGCATATAATTATACAGTATTTTTTTTTTGTTTTTATAAAAGTATTTGCTTTTTTATTTTATTTATTTATTTATTTATTTATTTATTTATTTTTTTTTTTATTTTTTTCCAGCTTGGATTTTTTTTTTTTTTTTTTACTAAAATTTTAAACAATTAAGTTGTAGTGTACCTTTGGGATTGTAAAATTATACTTATTGACATTTTCAAATAATAAATATCAAATGTACTAGATTTTGTTTGTCAGATTGGGAGGTACTATTTTATATCATGCACATACAAAGCCATTGGGATCTGATAGTATATTTTCCTTTAGTAAATCAACTTTAATTGAATTTATACATATATTTTCTAGGCTATATTCATGGAACCATTGTTTCTCAATGCCTATTGGCACCGACATCTCATTTATCTTTTCCAAGACAAATTTAATGAAGCTTTGGATGATCTGAATTATATAACTAAGTATAATAAAAATAATGCAGGTGGGTTGTCTGTTCAGACAGTTATATGAATTATATCTTTACCAAATCTGTGGTCATTTAATGGTACTATAATGATAGATAAATCAATAGACCCAGGTCTCCAAACAGGTTGTGATTCTCCTAGGTTAAGTTACTACTGACATAAATTTAAGACTCATATGATTCTACATTATTTTTAAAATAATGGTTTGAAATATGAGTGTTTTTGGTACACGTTACAATAAATTGGTTGCTTACTATTTATCCTACAAGAAAAATATGTCTTTAAAAATTTTTAGCTACGGAAGTGATTCACACGTCTTTTCTTAACCACAAATCTCTGAATTGGATTGTAATGTTCCTAAGACTTTTTGGTTGGATGAAATCTACACACTTGACCTTCTGTAACATATTCTAACCAACTCGAATTACTGCCCATGAAACTTTTTGGGAATGAGAAAATGTCATACTCATCTTCGTATCTCAGCATCCACCATATATCCGTAGAATGTATCATGAGCTTAAAACTGTGTAAAATTTTGTATCAAAATCTAACTTTTACTACAAACACTGAAAGCTTATGAAATATTTCAGACATTCAAAAAAATAATACTTAATTTTTGTTGCTTTAAATTGAAATTGAAAATGCTTTCAAGCATAAATGAATATTTATACAGACTTAGAGAACAAATTTTTTATTGTTGTGGGGGGGGGACACCCCACAAAATCCTTGTTTAAATGGTCAAGAAAGTATAATATTCTAAGAATAGAGTTTTGGAGAAAGAGGGATTAATCTTTAAAATTTTTCCTTTAAAAGGATTGTACCACTAAATTGTACCTTTTATATTTTCTGTAGAGGCATATTTGTCAAAGGCAGAAATTTTCAGGAAAAGAAAAGATATTACTCTGGCAATTCTAAATTATACACAGGCAATCAAGTTGAAGCCCACGGATGCTGATATATATTTTAGGAGGGGTGAGATGCATGAATTAACAAACAAATTCCTGGCCATTGATGACTTTTCTACAGTAAGTTGTATCACATATAATGCTGCCATTATTTATACATTTTAGTTTATGTTATTATCGTCCTAATATTATAGCAAAGTGTTGCATAATCAAAATTAACTTCTTATAGGTTAGGACCCAGGGCATTCATTCCTGGAATTGATATTACTACTATGTCAAATAATATTTAAAACTATTATTATTAGTGAATGAATAGAGTTAATCAAAGAGTTGGGTTTTGGAGATTTGAGTCAATCCTGAGGGGGGTTTGACTTTTCCAGGAAACCTTTGAAAATTGCTTCTTCCACAGAGAAAACCATTTTCCACTTAACTCTTGAGACACAGCTGATTCTCTTCTGCAGTAAACCCATCTGCTTGTAAAGAAGCTGTGCTTACTTACTCATTCACTCATTCATGAACAAATGTTTATTGACTAAGGCATTCTATAATGTAGTGAATAAATCAAGAATAAAATAGACATGCTTCCTGCTTATATGGAGCCTATAGTTTAAAGGACAGACATTAAAGAAAGAAATACATAGGTAAATATATATTTACAAATTATGATAGCTCCTATAAGAAAATAAAAAGATGGGGGAATAATTTATATTTGGTATGGAATATCAGGGAATCCCTTCAGGAAGTGAACTTTTGACTGAATTGTACACTGAAACTCTATATAATCAGGCAAAGTATGCCTCTGATTGCAGAATAATTTTAACCTTGATCTCCTGACTTTTAACTTTAAATTCGTAGTTCTTAGTACAGTTGTGAATTTAGAAGTTTTTTAATAATTTATCTTTTCATTTTCCCAACTGCCATGTTTCTTAATCCTTGATGGTTAGCCATACACTTGACATTATTTTTGCTTCAAGAGATTATAAGTTTGATAACATCTGGTCTTGAATAAAATCTTTTCAATATTTTCTTTTGAAGACAGTAAAATAATTAGATTACCTGTTTTATTAATTTCTTCCATCTGGCACCAATAGTTTAAAAATTGACTAATGAAGTAACATAAGGTCAAACAAACTTCAATATCTTTAGGTTTTTTTGTTTCTCTATTTTAAAATACTTGGTAATTTTTATGCTTCTCCTCCCCCCACCGCACCCCCAGTATCAATGGTGAGGAGCTTTATAACTGAGTATACAATGATTTAGTCTGTTCACTCTATCTCCTATATGCCAGTTTGAAAGGAATGAATCATGCCAATACCAATTCATTTGCTTTTACCATTTTAGGGATTAGATTAATCCATATTTTGATAAAATCAGCCTTGGTATATTCAGCCTAATATGTAGACAGTCTAATAAGCATTATCTTTAATTGGGATAAAATGCTGAGAATCTTTTGGGGTAAAATTGATAGAGCCAATATAACACTAATTGAACAATTCACTTAATGAAATTTTATCTGTAAACATTCCAGTGGGGTAAAGCCTTGGTTGCTTGTATATGCCATTCTAAGTCTCTCTCAGAAAACCTCCTCTTTCTAGAACTTGATGATAAGTGGATTTCCTAAAGACAGGTTTTTAAATGCAAATCTAAAAATTTTTGCATCTGCGGTACTTTGCTTTCATATAATTTGAAGTTTAAAATGTGGCTGTGGTCCATTTAATTTCTACGGGGTTATGTATTTTTCTTGTTTGTTCTTTCCCCATTATGTGATTTGTTTTTGTGTCTCCCCTCCAACCTGACACCCCTCCCCATGCAGTGCATTTTTTATGATCCCAAAAGAATAGGTGCATTATTGAAGCGTGGACTGTTTTACTTTGAAAATGAAAACTGGAATGCAGCCATACAGGATTTTTCAGCCTTGTTAAATATAAATCCCCACAATTCTCAAGCAAGGTAAGAATTATTTTACATGTAATTTTTGAAATTATAATATTTTTTTGAAATACATTCTCAGGAAAGAAAATTGCTTGAAATACATCAGACAACCCTTTAAAAATTTGTATCTATTTTTAGTGACCTCAGTGAAGAAAATCTTTACCCTAATAGTAGTGGTTAATTTAATGTAATAAGTCATAAGTTTAGAGTTTCATTAGCATTTTCTAAATACTAGTTACAGACATCTGCTTGGGGGGAGAGGGTGGAAGCGGGCCTAACGAGGTCAATGGGGGAAAAAGGAGACATATGTAAAACTTTCAACAATAAATAATTTAAAAAATAAAAATAAATCAAAAAAGAGAAAAAATGAATAACAATAAAATCTTTAAAAATTGAACTATAAAAAAGGAAATAATACTAGTTACATTATTAATTTTTAATGTATTGGCTTATGTTTTTATTCTTTCAATATATTTTTATATCTTTTGTATTCAATGAGTACAGAGAACTATTCATTTAGGTTTCTGGAATATCTTTTATATTTATTTATTTATTTATTTATTTATTTATTTATTTATCTATTTCTTTAGAGGAAAGGAGAAGGAGAAAGAGATAGAAACATCAATCGGCTGCCTCCTACTGGAAGGCTGAGTCCACAACCCGGGCATGTGCTCTGACCAGGAATTGAACCTTTGACCTCTTGGTGCATGGGCCACATGTGCTGGGCATAACAGCATTCTCATTTTGTTGCTTTTAATATAAGTTTTGTTACAAAGAGGTTTAAAAATGTGTATATAGTTGTACCTGCTCATCTTTATGCTCAAAAATTTTATTTAATGTTAAAAATTTTATAGTAAAATAAAGCATCCATCTAGAAAAGCATACAAAATACAAATGTATAGCTCAATGACTTACCACAATAGAAATACCTGTGTAACTATCACCAGGTTAAGGAACATTTCTAGCTACCTACCAATCACTTGTTCCTTTGTTTCTCTCAGAAGGTTACCACTATCTTGACTTATATTTTAATAATTTCCTTGTAGTTCTTTATAGTTTCATTATGTAAGTATGTGTCCCCAAACACTCTTAGTTTAGTTGGCCTTTTTTTCTGAACTGTGTATAATTAGAACCGGGGCCCGATGCACAGAATTTGTAAAAGGGACTTACTTGGCCCTTGCAACCTTAGCTGCCTCAGCCCTCGCAGCTCCAGCTTCATCTGGATGGTCATTCTCCTGTTCGGTCTAATTAGCATATTAGGTCTTTGTTATGTAGGATCATACCATAGTATTCTTTCACACTTTTTTGGCTGAATATTATGTATATTGAAGCTGACTTTGGTTTACTCCTTTTCATTTTTTCCTAGAGGCCTGATGCATGAAATTCATGCACTTGGTTGGGGGATCCCTCAGCCTGGATTGCGAGAATGTGCAGGCCAGGCTAAGGGACCCCACTGGTGCATAACTGGGGCCAGGGAGGGACGTGTGAGGTTGGCCAGCAGAGGAGGGACTGTGGGAGGGCTCCAAGGCATGTCTGGCCCATCTCGCTCAGTCCCGAACAGCTGGACCCCAGCAGCAAGCTAACCTACCAGTCGGAGGTCTGCCCCCTGGTGGTCAGTGCTCATCATAGCAGGCAGGTGAGTGGCCTTAGCATATCATTAGCATATTATGCTTTGATTGGTTGAAGTGATAACCAGACGACTAAACACTTAGAATATTAGGCTTTTATTATATAGGACTAGTAGTCCTGCACACAAATCCATGTGCCAGTAGCTCACCAGTAGCTCACTGCTACCCTCCAGTAGCTCTCTGCCTGCTGCCTCACCCTCCTGTAGCTCCTCCCACCTCCCCATAGCTTTCTGTCCTGTCCTCTTCTGTAGCTCTCTGCCACCTGCTTGTAGCCAGTAGCTTGCTGCTACCCTCCAGTAGCTCTCCGTCTGCTGTTCTGCCATCCTGTAGCTCCCCTTGACCCCAACTCCTCATCATAGCTTGCTGCCCTGTTCCCTCCTGTAGCTCTCCATCACCTGCTTATAGCTTGCTGCTTCACCCTCCTGCTGATCTGTGATCTGGTCGTTACACAGTCAGTCATTACACTTCACAGCGTAACAACCATTTGCATATTGCATCTTTATTATATAGAACTAGGGGCCTGATGCACAGAAATTTGTGCACTCGGCGGGTAGGGATCCCTCAGCCCAGCCAGTGCCCTCTTGCAGTCTGGGACACCTCGGGGGAGATGTCCACCTGCTGGCATGCCTGGCCAGCCTGGGTGAGGGGCTGAGGGCCATTTTCAGGCTGCCCACAGCCCCTTCAGGGTTTGTGCATAAGGGGGGTGGGAGGGCTGGTAAGTGCAGGCCTAGACGTTTCCCACCAAAGGGCCCATGATCGCACACGCCTGGTGGGCCCCCACCGCTGAGGGGACACACCTGGCACAGAGCTGGATGGCGAGCCAGGGGCGGACGCTGGTGCAGGATCCCTCGGTGGGGCCTTTGCTGCTGAGTGAACACACCTGGGGTGGAGCCGGGCAGCGGACTGGCTTCGGATTCTCCCCACTGTGCAGCAGACACTCCTGCACGCCCTGTGGAGGCCCCTGGGGGGTGGATGAAGGTAGTGGACCCTGGACTGGTGCTCCTGCACGCCCTTGAGGAGGCCCCCGGGACGGAGCCAGGCAGCTGACCCAGGACGACTGCTCCTGCACACCCTGCAGAGGCCCCCATGCTCCCGCATGCCCCGGGGAGGCTCCTGGGGGGCAGAGCCAGGCAGTGGACCTGGGACGGGTGCTCCTGGACGCCCCGAGGAGGCTCCAGGCCTGACCCCCCCTCCCCCACTGAGCTGACACACCTGGCACAGCTATGCCGGCCACACAGGCTCCCAGTGCAGAGCCGCCCTACCAGCCTCCATCTTGGCTGAGTTAATTTGCATACAGTCGCTCTGATTGGCTGGTGGGCGTGGCTGTGAGCAGAGGCTCAGCCAGCCTAGGCAGGCAGTTGCAACAGAAGCCTCTGGTTTGCTCTAGCTCCATGGCTGCTGGCCTTCATCTTGGCTGGGCTAATTTGCATACAGCCACTCTGATTGGCTGGGAGGCGTGGCTTGGCTGGTGGACGTGGCTCAGGTGTCTCGGGTAATGGTCAATTTGCATATTACTCTTTTATTATATTAGATAGTATTCAGTTGCATGAATATAATTTACTTATCCAGTCTACTGTCAATGAACATTTGAGTGTTTCTAGTTTTTGATGATTATGAATATTGTTTCCTTCAACATTCTTGTACATGTGTCTTGTACACACATATAGTAGTTCCCCCTTTTATGTGGTTTCACTTTCCTTAGTTTCAGTTACCTGTGGTCAACCAGGATCTAAAAATTTTAAATGGACAAGCCCAGAAAGAAACAATTCATAACTTTTAAATTGCATGCTTTTCTGAGTAGTGTGATGATATCTTGTACTGTTCTGCTCCATCCTGCCTGGGACGTGAATCATCCCTTTGTCCAATGTATTTGGGCTGTATACACTATCCACCCATGACTCACACAGTAGCCATCTGGGTTGTCAGACTGTCATAGTGCTTTTGCTCTAATAACCTTTAGTTTTCATAATCATGTCCTCAAAGTGCAAGAGCAGTGATGCTGGCATTTCAGATATGCCAAAGAGAAACCAGAAAAAGTGCTTCCTTTAAATGAAAAGGTGAATACAGTACAATAAGATATTTTGGGAGAGGCTATTTACATAATTTTATTATAGTATATTGTTATAATTATTATATTTTATTATTAGTTATTGTGATTAATCTCTTACTGTGCCTAACTTACAAATTAAACTTTCTTATAAGTATCTATAATAATAAAAGCATAATATGCTAATTAGACCAGACAGCTGAAGGACCTTTTATACATCATTCCAGATGTCCTTCCAGATGAAGCGGTGGTGGAGGCTGAGGCAGAGGCAGTTAGGGGAGATCAAGCAGGCAAGCAAAATGGGCAATCAGGCAGGCAGGCAGAGTTGTTAGGGGCGATCAGGCAGGCAGGTGAGTGGTTAGGGGCAATGAGGCAAGCAGGCAGAGTGGTTTGGGGTGATCAGGCAGGCAGGCAGACAAGCAGTTCAGAGACAACAGTCCCCCCTGAGGGATCAGGCCTAAACCAGCAGTCAGATGTCCCTCGAGGGGTCCCAGATTGTGAGAGTGTGCAGGCTGGGCTGAGGGGAACCCCTCCCCCTGTGTACGAATTTCATGCACTGGCCTCTAGTGTATGTATAAGAAAAAACAAATGGTTCCAGGCATCTATTGGGGAGGTCTTGAAAGGTATCCCCACAGATAAGGGAAGGTCACTGCATTTTTGTTGAGTGTACACTATGAGTGGACTCTCTGGGTCATAGGGTATGCAAGTGTTCAGCTAATGGGCAAGACTAATTTTTCAAAGTGGTTGTACTGTCAGCAGTGTATGTGAGTTCCATACCAGCACCAGGCTTAATTATGACTTTGAAATTTTAGCCAAACTAGTTTTTTTAAATTTGTTTTAAATTTTATTGGGGTGACATTAGTCAACATGAACACACAGGTTACATATGTGGATTACTAGTAATTTACAGTATCTGTATGTAGGACCATGTGACCAATTTTTACTTTCTTCTTTGTTTCTTGGGTTTGCATGTAACCTTCTAGATTCCTTGGAAGATGTAGAAACTTTCTAGAACCATTACTCCCCTAGGTATTTCCTTCTCTAGAACCTTCCTTCACAGACTGTTTGGTCTATCTTTTGCTTGCCTTAGCTGTTATCCTTTGTCCAGATGGCAGCATTATTACATTTACTTTTAAATGTTTTTATTTTTAATTTAAATCTTTATTGTTGAAAGTATTACATGTCCCCCCCCCACCACCTTTTCCCCCTTTGACCTCTTTTAGTCCATTCCTGCCCCAACCCCAGGCCTTCACCACTCTATTGCTTGTGTCCATTGGTTATTAATCTATGCATACAAGTTCTGTGGTTGATTTCTTCCCACCCTCCCATTCCCACCTTCCCTCTGAGATTTGACAGTCTGTTCCATATTTCTATAATTCTGGATCTATTTTGTTCATCCATTTATTTTGTTCATTAGATTCCACATATGAATGAGATCATGTGATACTTGTCTTTCTCTGACTGGCTTATTTTGCTTAGCATAATACTTTCCAGGTCTCTCCATGCTGTCTCAAAGGGTAAGAGGTCCTCCCTTTTAACTGCTGCATAGTATTCCATGTTGTAAAGTACCATCCAGGAAACCACATAATCCCTGGAAAAGCTCCATGATAGACAAAACAAGGGATACCTTTGAGTCAATCCTTCAGTGAATACCAGAGAGGTCAAAACACACAGCCACAATTCTTTGAGAGCAAGAATTGTATTGCTTCCTCTTATACCAGTAATCTGCACCAGGAATGTAGGTTGTTGACCACAAGGCCCACCACTAAGCTGGGAAATGGGAGAGGGAAATAGGGTTTTAGAATACCACAGAGCTCTTTTACTAAAATTCAGCAGTTCCCTCTCCCTCCCCGTTTATTAAGCATTACACTGGTTATTTTAAGTTTTAAATTAAATTCCAGTGTTCCAAAAACACATTTCTGACAGTTTTTGCCAGTTTTTCTATTGCTTTTGTGGAAGGATAGAGTTTGGAGTTTCCTATACTACCATTTTGTTCTACTCTAATCTCCCATTGCATTGGTAAACTTAACAATAGTGTTAGTGATAATAGGAATGTACATCTTTTAAATGTAATGAAAATGCTTTTGGCTTTTACAAAATATATCGTAATTGTAATTTTTGAACCATGTATTCTTTAATTATTTCAAGGGAATTATATTTTTACTAGAGGCCTGGGGCACAAAACGCATGCATAGCGGGGAGGGGTCCCTCAGACTGGCCTGCACCCTTTCCAGTCCAGGATCTCTCTTGCAATCCAGAACCACTGGCTTCTAACCGCTCACCTGCCTGCCTGCCTGCCTGCCTGCCTGATACCCCTAACTGCTCCCCTGCTTGCCTAATCCCTCTAATTGCCCTGCCCTCCTGGCCTGATCCCCCTAACTGCCCATCTGCTCTCCCCTCCTGTCCTGATCCCCCTAACTGCCCATCTGCTCTCCCCTCCTGTCCTGATCCTCCTATCTGCCTATCTGCTCTCCCCTCCTGTCCTGATCCTCCTATCTGCCTATCTGCTTTCCCTACTCCATGCCCTTTGGACCCCCAGTGCAGGTGTGCTGAGAGCTCTCCACTGTGGCCCCACCCCTGCCCTCATTGGTCATTACATGATGGCATCCTGGCCAATTTGCATATCCCTCTATTATTAGTATAGATTCCTGTTTAAATTTTTTTTTCTGTGATGTACTTCTAGGAATCTCATGCTAACAGGCTAATTTTGAAGTCTGATAAATGCCTTTTGACCATTATATGTTTTTAGATAGGATATTATTAAATTATACTGAGTTCTCTTTGTCTTTACTTTTTTTAAAGATTTTTTTATCTATATTCATAGTAGGATTGTTTACTAGTTTTGTAGTCAGACTTTGATTTCAGAATTTGACTACTTTCTCAAAATGAATTACGTCTTTCATCTTCTTTTCTTAGAAATATGTCCTTTAGGATTGAGCAGTTTTTCTTTCTTGAAAGTTTAAAATAACTCACCTCTAAAAGTATACTATTTGAAGAGATGGAAAACGTTTTTGAACCTCTTTAAAAATTACTCCCTAGTTACTGGTCTATTCTGGTTGTCTACTTCTTGACTGAAAGGGAGATTAGTTGCAGGAAGGAATCAAATTAGTTGGAGAACAAAAAGGTTGATTCAAGGTATTGTAAGATGCTGTAATTTTGTGGACTGGGCTCATATCCCATTTTAAAGAATTTGGCTTATCCCATTGTCAGTGGGGAACTGTAAAAAGTTTTTGAAAAGTAGATCTGTATTATTTGTGATCAAATACTATAACTGTAGAACTAGGAATGGAGACAGAAGTAGCCCAGGTGTGAGCTGAGGATCACTCTAGCTCAATATTCAGATGAGGATCTGAAGAATTGAGGCAGTAAAAATGAAAGAAGGAATAGAGGGAAAAGTCAGTATGTTTGGATAATTGACATGACTTAATGATACCCCAAAAATATTACTAAAGGCTTATTATGTAAGATTTTAAGTTCAGGATCATATATATTTAGTAATATTTTCTAGAAATCAGAAATAATTAACAAATAAATATAAAGTCCTTGTTGGTGTTTCTCAATGGTTAAAGTGTTGGCCTGCATACTGAAGATTCATAGGTGCAATTATCAGTCAAGGGTACATACCCCTTTTGCAGGTTTGTTCTGCTGCCTGCTCTGGGTGTGTGCAGGAGGCAACCAAGTGATGTGCCTCTCTCACATCAATTTTTCTCATTCTCTCTCCCTCCCACTCTTCTTTCCCTGTTCCTCATATATTCTCTCTAAAAATCAAGGGGGTAAAATAGCCTTAGGTGAGGATAAAAATAAACCTATCTATACCAATATAAGACAACTTTTTAACCCAGGAAAATCTTCTCAAAAGTTGGGGGTCGTCTTATATGCCCAGTTGTCTTATACGCCGGAAAATAGGGTAAAGGGTAATATGCTAATTAGACCAGACATCTTCTGGACATCTTTCCAGACAATGCCATGGTGGTGGGGCTGAGGCAGAGGCAGTTAGGAGCAATCAGGCCGGCAGGTAGGTGAGTGGTTAGGAGCCAGCAGTCCTGGGTTGCCAGAGGGTGCAGGCTGAGCTGAGGGACCCCCCCCCCCGCCCTCGCATGAATTTTGTGCATCAGGTCTCTAGTCTAATCTAATAAAAGAATAATATTGAAATTTACTGTTTCCATTTCTCTGGGATGCCTAAGCCACGCCCACCAGCCAATCAGAGCAACTATATGCAAATTAACCCAGCCAAGATGGAGGCCGGCAGTCACGGAGCTGGAGTAAACAGTGGCTTCCGTTGAACCAGGAGTAAACTATCTGCCGGCCTGCTCAGCTTCTCCCGGCTCAGACAACAACATAGTTGCAACATTGTTGCAATTATAAAAGCCTCAGAGCTGAAGCAAACAGCAGGCTTCTGTTGCACCAGCGATGGAGGAAACTGTGCCTAGAGTCTACTAAGGCAACATTCTTTCAATTATAGAAGCCACAGAGCTGAAGCCAACAGGAGGCTTTGTTACATGCCTAGGCCTCAGCTTAAAGGAACAGTATCAGTTATAGAAGATAAATAAACCCAAAAAAGCTGCTTCTAGCCAGCCTTGCTGGGACATTGGGTCAATGGGAGCTGTGGGCAGCCTAAAAGCCTGAAAACAGCCCTCAGGCCGGCACTCAAGCTGGCCACACCCCAGTGGGGTGAGGGATCCCACTGGGGGGCTTGGCCAGCCTGCAAATAGCCATCAGCCCCTCACCCACGCTGGCCAGGTACCCCAATAGGGGCCCAAAACCTGAAGGGACTGTGGGCAGCCTGAAAGTCTGAAAACGGACCTCAGGCCCATACCCAGGCTGGTTTGGGACACTGGGGGGCTTAGCCAGCCTGCAAATAGCCATCAGCCCCGCACCTAGGCTGGCCAGGTACCCCAGTAGGGACTCAAATTCTGTAGGGACTGTGGGCAGCCTGAAAATGCCCCTCAGCTCCTCAACCAGGCTGCTCAGGCACCCAGTAGGGACCCAAAACCTGAAGGGGCTGTGGGCAGCCTGAAAATGGCCCTCAGCCCCTCACCCAGGCTGGCCACACCCCAATGGGTTGAGGGTTCACACTGGGGGGCTTGGCCAGTCTGCAAACAGCCATCAGCCCCTCATCCAGGCTGACCAGGCATGCCAGCAGGTGTACATTCCCAGAGGGGTCCCAGACTGCGAGAGGGCACAGGCCAGGCTGAGGGACCTCCTGAGTGCACAAATTTTTGTGCACCAGGACCCTAGTATATATATAAAAGCCTAAATGACTGTTTGACCGTTCTATCATTCGACCGGTAGTTATGACACACACTGACCATCAGGGGGCAGATGCTCAAGGCACAGGTATGGAAACATGGAACAGACTGATTAATCTCAGAGGGCAGGGGGAGGGCAGGAAGAGATTAACCAAAGATCTTATATGCATATTAGAGGTTTGGTACATGGATTTGTACACCTGTGAGGTCCCTCAGTCTGGCCTGTGGGGATTGGGCCAAATCCATGCACTGGGTCTCTGACATCCCCCGGGGGTTCCTAGATTGCGAGAGGGTAAAGGCCAGGTTGAGGGACCTCACTGTTGCATGAATCCATGCACTTGGCTTCTAGTAAATAAATAATACTTGTATTCATTAGAAAATAACTTAGATGCCTTTTTTAAATTTCTTTTTTTAATAAAATTTTTGTTGGAAGTATTATATATGTCCTCTTTCCCCCCCATTGATCCCTTCTAGTTCACTCCCACCCTCCACCCCAGGCTATCATCACCCTATTGCCTGTGTCCATGGGTTATACATATATGCATACAAGTTCTGTAGATAATCTCTTCCCACCCACCCACCCTTCCACACCTCCTGTCTTAGATGCCGAATTCTGTTCTGTGCATTTATATCTCTGGATCAATTTTGTTCATCAATTTATTTTACCCATTAGATTCCACATATGAGTGAGATTATGTGGAGTCAAGTGTTTTTATTGAGCAGGATGTAAGAGTGATTTTTTCCCTGGGTTCTTGTCCAGATGGATTCGAAAAATGAAGCCATAGACAAAAGGTGGTTGGAGAGAAGTACAGAAACTTCCTTACAAGTAGAAAAAACTTTATTTTAAATAGATACTATGTCTAAAACTCCTAATTTTAAGCTTTCTAATTCTAAGACTCTGTCTCTCCTAAGAAGGGGGGCACTGCTTTCTTTGTCTTGAGTATTACAAAACTGTAGTTTTGTCTCCTCCTGACACCTTTTGATTGGACTCTTCTCCAACTTGGGCCCCTGTGCTTTCCTCATCGGTCACTACAAAGGCCAGAGTCCCATGGTGCCCCCACTCCTTCTGTCCCCTTATTTTGCAACATTCCTCTATCCTAGGTGAAAATATTTCCTTTTTCCTGATATTCTGAGTCTTTGTTCTTCACATATTCATCCTATCTGTTCAAGTTGGAGTTACTTTGATCTACCTTATGGTACCTAGAAACCTTGTCCTGCCAAACCTTGAGACCGAAACTGCTGACTTCTCTGCTTAGGGAATGAAACGGACCTTTTTCCCTCTCCTCCTTCCCCCTCCCTTTCTGTATTCTCTTATTAGGGAGTTTTTGTTGGTTTGTTTTTTTAACCATTTGCTAATGTCCTTGGTTTATGGCTGTTTTAATTGTTCAGGCCAAGATGCCTCTATCCTTTCTGGACCCACTCCCTTTCTGTTTCCTAATTAAGCTAGCTGGATATCCTTATCAATGTGATACTTGTCAGACTCTGACTTCTTTCTCTTAATATAAACTCTCTAGGTCACTCCATGCTGTCAAAGAGGATAAAAGATCTTTTTTTTTTTTTTATTGTTGCATAGTATGCTGCATAGTATTCCATGGAGTAAATGCACCACAGCTTTTTTTAATCCACTCTTCTACTGATGCCCACTTGGCTGTTTCCAGATTTTAGTTATTGTAAACTGTGCTGCTATAAAGATAGGGGTGCATATATTATTTCTGATGGGTGTTTCTAGTTTCTTAGGATTTATTCCTAGAAGTGGGATCACTAGGTCGAATGGAAGTTCCGTTTTTAATGTTTTTGAGGAAACTCCATACTGTTTCCCATAATGACTGCACTAGTCTGCATTCCCACCAGTAGAATATGAGGGATCCCTTTTCTCCACATCCTCGCCAGCACTTGTCATTTGTTGATTTGTTGATAGTAGCCATTCTGACAGGTGTGAGGTGATATATCTCACTGTCATTTTAATTTGCATCTCTTACATGATCAGTGATTTTGAGCATTTTTTTCATATATCTCTTGGCCATCTTTATGTCCACTTTGGAGAAGTGTCTATTTAAGTCCTTTGCCCATTTTTAAATTGTATTGTTTATCTTCCTTTTATAAAGTTGTATGATTTCTTTATACATTTTGGATATTAACTCTTTATCCAATGTGTCATTGCCAAATATGTTCTCCCACACAGTGGGCTCCCTTTACATTTTGTTGATGGTCTCTTTTGCTGTGCAGAAGCTTCTTATTTTGGTGTAGTTCAATGTGTTTATTTTCTCCTTAGTTTCCTTTGCCCTTGGAGATGTATTGGTAAAGATATTGCTATGAGAGATGTCTTAGATTTTGCTGCCTATGGTTTCTAATAGGTTTCTTATGGTTTCATGACTTTTATCCATTTTGAGTTTATTCTTGTATATGGTGTAAGTTGGTGGTCTAGTTTCATTTTTTTTTTTGCATGTATCTGTCCAATTTTCCTAACACCATTAATTGAAGCGATTATCTTGACTCCATTGTGCGTTCTTGCCTCCTTTGTCAAATATTAATTGAGCATAGTGGCTTGGGTCTAATTTTGGGTTCTCTGTTCTGTTCCATTGGTCTATATGTCTGTTATTGTGCTAGTACCAAGCAGTTTTGATTACAGACGCTTTATAGTATAATTTGATGTCTGGTATTGTGACCCCTCCAACTTTGTTCTTCTTTTTCAAGATTGCTGTGGCTATTTGGGGTAATTTTTGGTTCCATATAAATTTCAGGAGTATTTGTTCTGGATCTGTGAAATATGCTATTGGTATTTTAATAGGGATTGCATTGAATCTATTGATTGCTTTGGGTAGTTGGACTCCTTAATGATGTTAACTCTAGCAGTCCATGAATACAGTATATACTTCCAATTTTTAATATCTTCCTCTATCTCATTTTGCAATATCCTATAGTTTTCAGAGTACAAATCTTTTACTTTTTTGGTTAATTCCTAAGTATCTTGATTTCTTTGTTACAATGGGAAATGGGATTATTTGTCTAGTTTCTATTTTGGAGAGTTCATTATTGCTGTATAAAAAGGCCATAGATTTCTGAGTGTTAATTTTGTATCCTACTGTATTGGCAAATTCATTTATTAAATCTAGTAGGTTTTTAGTGGATTCTTTGGGTTTTCTGTGTATGATGATCATGTCATCTGTGAATAATGACAGTTTTACTTCCTCCTTGTCCATTTAGATGCATTTTATTTCTTCTTCTTGCCTGATTACTGGGGCTAGGATTTCCAGTACTATGTTGAATAAGAGTGGTGAAAGCAGACATCCCTGTCTTGTTCCTGTGTTTGGGGGAAATGGTTTTAGTTTATTTTTATTGGGTATGATGTTTGCTGTATGTTTGTCATATATGGCTTTTGTTATGTTGAGATATGATCACTCTATTCCCACATTTTTGAGAATCTATATGTATAAAATCCAGCAACCAGAATGGCACAACGACCAGAATGACCAGAACGACTGGTGGTGATGACACACACTGTGGCAGCCAACCAGCCTGATCTGGGCCCCAATTGGATGCTCCCCTTCCAGCTGGCCTGGCCCCTGATTGGCCCCCAGCTCACGGATCAAAGGCAGGGCTGGCTGCCAAATGCCCATGGCCCCCCTCCCTGGCCGGCCCCACCCCCTATTGGCCCTCAACACATTAATTGGGGTGGACTAGCCAGACCTTACCTGTGTACAAATTTGTGCACCAGGCTTCTAGTTTTAATATTAAAAGGGTGTTGGAAATTGTTGAATGTTTTTTCTATCTCTATTGATTTGATCATGTGATTTTTGTCTTATGTGATGTATCACATATATTGATTTGTGAATACTATACCAGCCTTGCATCACTGGAATGTTTCCTACTTGGTCATGGTGTATGATCTTTTGAATATATTGATATTTGCTAATATTTTGTTGAGGATTTTAGCATCTATATTCATTAAGGATATTAGCTTGTAATACTCTTTCTTTGTAATTGTCTACCAGTATCTGGTCTTAAAATTAGGATAATACTGGCCTCATAAAGAGAGCTTGAGAGTATTCCTTCCTCTTGAATTTTAAAAAATGTTTTAACAAGTATAGGTGTTAGTGAATGTTCAGTACAACTCCTCTGTGAAGCCATCTGGACCCAAGCTTTTGTTTTTTGGGAGTATTTTTTTTTTTTACTGCTTCAGTTTCATCAGTTGTTTTTCACCTATTCAGGTGTTCTGATTCTTCTTATTCAGTTTTGGTAGATTGTATTTTTCTAGGAATTTTTCCGTTTCATTCATGTTGTCCAGCTTGTTGGCATACAGTTGTTCATAGTGTTTTCTTACAATCCTTTGTATGTCTGTGGTGTCAGTTGTTACTTCTCCACTTTCTGATTTTCTTAATTTGGGTCCTCTCTCTTTGTTTTTTTTTTTTTTTTTTTTTTTAATTGTTTAAAGTATTAAATATGTCTCCTTTTTCCCCGATTGACCACCCACACCACTCCCTCCCCCCAGGACAAGTCCCCACTGCCCCAGTGTCTGTGTCCATTGGTTATGCTAATATGCATGCATTCAAGACCTTTGGTTGATCTCTTGCCCCTCTCCCCCTGCCTTCTCTTTGAAGTTAGACTGTTTGTTCAGTGTTTCTTAGTCTCTGGATCTATTTTTGTTAATCAGTTAATATTGTTCATGTATCCCACCTATGAGTGAGATCATGTGATATTTATCTTCCTCCGATTGGCTTATTTCACTTAGCATAATGCTCTCTAGGTCCATCCATGCTGTTGCACGTGATAAATGTTCCTTCTTTTTAATAGTAGTGTAGTAGGTGTACCACAGTATTTTAATCCATTCATCTGCTGATGGGCACTTAGGCTGTTTCCAAATCTTAGCTATTGTAAATTGTGCTACTATAAACATAGGGATGCATATATGCTTTTTGATTGGTGTTTCTGATTTCTTGTGATATATTCCCACAAGTGGGATCACAGGGTCAAATGGGAGTTCCATTTTTAGTTTTTTGAGGAAACCACATACTGTCTTCCATAGTGGCTGCACCAGTCTGCATTCCCACCAGCAGTGCAGGAGGGTTCCTTTTTCTCCATATCCTCTCCAGCACTTGTCCTTTGTTAATTTGTTGATGATAGCCATTCTGACAGGTGTAAAATGATACCTCATTGTCATTTTGATTTGCATCTCTCAGATGATTAGTGACTTTGAGCATGTTTTCATATGTCTCTTGGCCTTCTGTATGTCCTCTTTTGAAAAGTCTCTATTTAGGTCCTTTGCCCATTTTTTGGATTGTATGTCTCCCTTTTGTTAAGTTGTATGAGTTCCCTGTAAATATTGGAGATTAAACCCTTATCTGAGACTAGAGGCCTGGTGCACGAGATTTGTACACTTTGCGGGGGAGGTCCCTCAGTCCAGCCTACACCCTATTGCAGTGCAGGAGACCTTGGGGGATGTTTGACTGATGTCTTAGGCTCACTCCTTGTGGGGAACGGGCATAAGCCATCAGTCAGACATCCTTAGTGCTGCCATCTCTGCGCTCACCAGCCGTGAGCTGTGAGCTGCGAGCCTGGCTTCTGGTTGAGTGGCACTCCTCCTATAGGAGTGCACTGACCTCTAAGGGGCAGCTCCTGTGTTGAACGTATGCCCCCTGGTGGTCAGTGTGCATCATAGTAACCAGTCATTCTGCCATTTGGTTGATTTGCACATTACCCTTTAATTATATAGGACTAGAGGCCCAGGGGTGGTTTGCAGGCTGGCCATGCCCATGATTGGGATGAAAGTCCCTGCTGGGGGGCAGGCCCAGCCTGGGCAGGGACCTGGGGCAGTTTGCAGGCCAGCCATACCCCTGATTGGGGTGAGGATACCTGCTCAAGGGCAATTCTGGCCTGGGTGAGGGGCTTGGAGTGGTTTGCAGGCTGGCCACACTCCCGATCAGGGTGGGAGTCCCCACTGGGGAATGGTGCCAGCCTGATCAAGGGGTCTGGAGTGGTTTGCAGGCTGACCATGTCCCTGGCTTTGTCAGGTAGGATGTCCAGAAGATGTCCAGTCTAATTAGCATATTACCCTTTTATTAGTATAGACTAGAGGCCCGGTGCACAAAAATTTGTGCACTCGGTAGGGGGTGGGGAGGGTTCCCTCGCGGTCTGGGTCCCCTCAGGGGATGTCCACTTACTGGCTTAGGCCTGCTCGCTGGGGGATTGGGCCTAAACTGGCAATCAGACATCCCTCTGGCAGCCTGGGAGTCCTTGGGGGATGTCCACTTGCTAGCAGGGAGCAGGCCTAAGCTTTAGTCAGACTTCCTTAGTGCTGCTGAGGAGGTAGGAGAGGCTCCCACCACCGCTGCTGTACTGGCAGCTGTCAGCCTGGCTTGTGGCTGAGCAAAGCTCACCTTGTTCCCACTCCTGCATTGAGTGTCTGCTCCTGAGTGGTCAGTGTGTGTCATAGTGACCAGTCATTCCCAGTTGTTCTGCTGTTAGGGTCAATTTGCATATTACCTTTTTATTATATACTAGAGGCCCAGTGCACAAAATTTGTGCACTCGTGGGGGAGGGGTCCCTCTGCCTGGTCTGTGCCCTCTCGCAGTCTGGGACCCCTCGAGGGGTGTCCACCTGCTGGCTTAGGCCCACTCCTCAGGCGATCAGGCCTAAGATGGCAGTCAGAGATCCCTCTGGCAGCCCAGGAGCCCTCAGGGGATGTCCACTTGCTAGCGGGGAGCAGGCCTAAGCTGCAGTCGGACATCCTTAGCACTGTTGAGGAGGCGGGAGAGGCTCCCACCACCACTGCTGTACTGGCAGCATCAGCCTGGCTTGTGGCTGAGCAGAGCTCCCGCTGTGGGAGTGCACTGACCACCAGGGGGCAGCTCCTGCATTGAGCATCTGCCCCCTGGTGGTCAGTATGTGTCATAGTGACTAGTCATTCTGCTGTTAGGGTCAATTTGCATGTTACCCTTTTATTATATAGGATAGAGGCCTGGTGCATGGGTGGGGGCCAGCTGGTTTGCCCAGAAGGG